>BQNB010043516.1:4711-45468 GCA_026074375.1 Tanacetum coccineum | reverse complement strand
GGTAGTGTTGTAAGGTTTATAATGATGGTGTTTTATCATGATTGCATTTTGTTTTCCATATATTTTTATATGTACATATCATGTGTTGAATTTTTATGGATATATATGTATAGCTTACTTTATCCTTGTTGAATTAATATAAAGTTGTCATGATTTGAGCATAGTCTATAAAGTGTTACAAAATATAAAGTTGTCATGATTTGAGCATAGTCTATAAAGTGTTACAAGTAAATAACCGTGTTTCACAAAGTGAACTAAATATGGTTCTTATTGCTACTTGTTCTAAAATGTCCTTTTAGACACAGAGTAAAAATGGTGATATTCGCGTGCAAATTAAACTTTTTATGACAAAAATAATGCGTTGACGACCATAAGATGACTTCTTTTTGAAAGTTATTGGTAAACTTGCAAACTTGCATTACATGACTTTTACTTAACGTAAGGAGAATCTAATTTTTCTACGGGGTGTCACATCCTCCCCAGGTTAGAAGATTTCGCCCACGAAATCAAGACGTTGTAGGAGATTTGTGGATTTGCGAAGGCGTGAGGGTATTTGTTCTTAAACTGGTTCTTACGTATCCCTAATTGAATACCTCGCTATCAGGACGAGCCAAGGTGACAAAATGTGTGAAATATACTCGTTGAAGTAAACGACAAGGCCTTAAATTATTTACCTTCTCCTTCTTTGTCTTATAAATACCACTTTACTCTTCTCAAATTTTCAAACCTTAATCCCACTACAAAGATATTTCGAATGGCATGCTCGCTTCCCCATACCGATTCTGAAATCGAAGCCTTGGTGCAGAGGTTAATTAACGAAGATAAGGGTCGTCAGGATGTGCTTTTGGATTTAGCTTTTCAGTTTGAAGATTCATGTGCTGTCAGGGACGATCTTAGAAAAACTTATGAGAAATGTAATGACATTTCTCAAGAGAGTCGTGCCTTGATTTGCACTCTTTTAAAGGAAAGTTCTAAAAAAGATCGCAAGCTGCATCTTTCTATGTATAGGAAGGCGTCACAACTACAGAAACAAATGGATACTAAGTGGGCTTGGTTCCAGGAAAAATACTTCGGCCGTACACATGGAGGTATAGGTTGCTCGTCATCACAAACTGATTTCCCTCTTACCGAGAAGGAGTTACATCAACTCCGTATGGATGAAGAAGCTCTAAAAGAAATGTTGGAAGAAGAGGCCATGAACAAAAAGGCGCAAGAGGAGAAAATTAGGCAAGAACAAGCTGAGAATGATGCATTCTTTTTAGAATTTGGGGTAGTGAGGTACGACTCGGATTGCGAGTCATCGGATTAATGGTTTAAGGGTTGTTGTAACCATGTCGTTGTACTATTTTGAATAAAATTTTGTTGTCTTAACTATGTACTTGTATTTCCACTTTCACAATTCAACGGTTATCATGCTAGTAATCTAGTAAGTTCGACTGAATGCATTTGATTTCTGTAGTATCAAAATGTTTGTTTCGTGACTGTTGCCTTGCCATGATGCATCTTGAATGAGATAATTGAGCGACTATGACTACTGTCTCCACACAGTATTTTAAAGTGTTTGCGTGGTAACTCTGTACTGAATAATTGAGTGAACATGATTGTTGTCCCTTTACAGTATAATAATGTGATTTAGGAATAGTGTTATTAATTTTGTAAATTTTTCCCCAAAGTAATTATTTTAACAATCTGAAACTCTTTCGGTGATTGATTTTACCTTTAGGGTTTGAAATAAGACTTAAATTTTCATAGGGTGTCGCAGTCCTTTTAAGTCGGAATCTTTGTCCTGAATTCAAATGTTTTACTCGTGGCATGGGTTAAGAAGAGGACAAAGGTGGCAAGTGGGGCTCCAACGGCTAGAATGTGGCGAGCCGTTACCTCCCTTATATGTATATATACACTTTGCCAATTTCTTGAATTTGTCAAGGCACAAAATAAGTTTCCTTACTTAAAATTTCATTCGTCCTTAAATTAAAATGTCGTATCTCGTTCCCCTGATTGCGGTTGTGTTTGTTGTGGTGGTTGGTTGTTATTTGGCGAGTGTTCCACAGGAAGAAGATCATCAGTACGTCATTGTAATATTAGGGCTTATCGTACCACTCATCATTGTGGCGATTGGCGTGGAAGCCTTCTGGAAGAAGTAGCTTTTGCCGATAGGCTAGTGGGTCATTTTACCGTTTTGTTCTTGAGCGTTCCACTTAATCTTATGTTGAATCCTCCAGAAAGAACTATCGAACGTTTCATCTTTAACTTTGTTTCGCTTATGTATGATTGAATTCTCATGATGTATTCTTGATGAATAGTAGACTTTCATAGTTTCCTTGAGTATTGTCTTTAATGTGGTGAATGAGTAAAATGTGTATGCGTTCAAACCTTTGTCATTACATCGAGTACTGTTGAGCATATCTTTGCCGACCTAACTTATACATAGTTGATCAGGCTATGTATACCTTAGGTTTACATTGACATCCCCGTTTTCCTTTAGTTATTTGTTTGTGATTGTAAGCGTAGTTGGTACAGAGACTCGTAGTGTGTATAAATTGTCGTATCCCCCTAGTATCTGATGAATGATGTTATGTCATATGTCAATTGGCTTATCATTTCCTTGCTACTTTCTACCACACATGTGGTTCTCTGAAAGTTTATGTTCATCATATGTGTTTATCTTACTACGTGCATATCGTTTCATATGTTGTCGTGCATTATCTATGTGTTCGAAAAATTTACTATCTCTGCGTATAGGTTATTTAGAATAATAACTTTTGTTGGAAGTTTAGGGTTTGGTTGTAATCGCTCTTGCTAGACATAGATATTTTAAATCAATATTCCTTACGACGCCTACCCACTACGCCGCCCTTTTTCTTATATCTTTCCTATTCCACTGTACTTGTTCTTTATCTCGATTTTTCGTTCATTCCACCATATCAAGTTTTCATCCTCTTCCCAAAACTGTCGGTTACCAATCCCCATGGAGTTTCCAATCGAGATTTTTACTCCCGTCATGATCCTCATTATCACATCGCTCGTTTTGCTTGTCTACCCGATGTGCTTCTTCTCTCGCGGCGATGTATCGGTTGTTTTAGCATTTTACATTTTTGTTGTATTTCCTATATTTTGTATTTTGTTGTATTACGAACGAAAATACTATGGATCTGATTGAATAGGGCTTCGCGTTATGTATTTTATGGTTTAATCTTTCTCGTTATAGTCATATGTCGCTATGTGCCCTACTTTTCATCTGGGTATGATTCGAAGTTATTACCCGGTAAGCCTTTAGATGTGTTTAGTATTTCCATTTTCATTGGAAAAGCGTTTATTGATTGTGAATGAGAAGGGTTTTGGAAAGATGTCGAATAGTGGAAGAAATTGATTTTTGTAGGGATTACTGTTTCTTATCTGAAGTACGATGTGTGGCCCCTTTGAAATGATCCTTCAAGTTTCATAGAGTTTATCGGAAATAGCTTCCCTATTTCCGTTTTCCGGGTACATGATTGTATTCTTCATTTGTTGGGCAATGAGCATACTTGTTTTGCACTGAGCGGAATTTCGATAGTGTTATTTCATTGGCGCATTACGATGCTTGTCATTTGATTCTAAATATTATCAAATATATGGTTTCTCCTATGCTGGGTAAATGTACTCAGAAACTTTTTAGGGCAGAATTGTTATTTCATTTATTATTTCATGAAAGCATAATACAAGTCTTTATTAATTTCTCTGCCTAGATGTTTCCTTGCCAGCTGGGATACATTGTTACAGCGAGTCTGGCTGTCTTGCTTATAGGTTTAGGCGGGCTAGAATTTTCTGAATTTGTTCATGATCCTCAGCACGTTTGCTCTCAGCATCATTTGCCCTTATCTGTAATATTGCGATCTCACTTTCTGCAGCAGCAATGGAGTCCTGTAGTTCGGCTATTAGGAGTTCTTTGTCTTCGGTGTCTGCATGAAGAGTGTCAATTTCCACTTCCAGGTCCTCTAGTCTGGCCGTCACGTCTTCTGGGTTGAGTTCTGATGCTTCAGATGCTGGTTTACCGTCAGAGAAAGTAGTGGCATCTAGGAAGAATGGCGATGATGGTGATCTGCTTCTCTTTCGAGAGAGTCCAGGCGCTTGTGATATTAGCGCAGGAGCACTGAGGTTATTCATTTCTTGGGAGTGTTCACGTCCTGTAGTAGGGGTCAAAGTTAGTCCTAGTTCAGGTAATTGGGTTGCCTGAGAGGTTGGCGAGTCAAGTCTTCTTGGAATGGAGTGTTCCGTGGCGGCTTCCTGTTCCGGGGAGTTGTCAGGTACGTTGTTGGAAAGTGATTGAGACATTTCTCGAATGCACCCTGCATATGACAAAATGGGGTTTCTTCTGTTTACATCCCATATTTGGGTAAAGCTTAACTTATGAGTGTTATCTATTTTGAGATAAGGTGTATTGCATGTTCATACTATGTCTCGAGGATATATAGAGGAGTGTTGGGTCTAGGCATTCGTATGTTTCTCGTTTGTTTGAGAAATTTACTCGTAATTAGTAGTGGTATCCTTATGTTAAGACCCAAGCTGGTGACCGGATAGTGTGGTAGGCTTCCGGACAGTAGGTGCATATCCGTAGAGTTCATATTATTCTCGACTCAGGGCTGGTGTAAACTTTTATGTCTTCCCATAGTTTGTGACTGCTAATTGCGACTGTTGTCTCTTACTTTTACCGAGCGTGTTTTTAATTTCTTCTCATTATGAGTTTGTTGTTCATGTTTCTGATGATGCGACATTCGCCAATTATTGGTGTATTCGTGCTTTTTGGTAGGTTTTTGTATACTTTGAAATACTTTAAGGGTATACCGACATAGTGGATAGTAGTATAGGTATTTTACAACAGTTGCTATAAAGAATCCTTATGAAGTAACGAATGGGTGATTAACAAGGTATCCCGAAGTGTTTATGTAGGTGCCTTCACAAAATGAGATAGTACGGATGTAATTACTAACAACATCCATAATATTATGTAAGTGACTCTTCGTAGTGTGATATTGGTTATAGGGTTATTTATTTGGTAAAAGTTATGGTAGTTTCCTTGCACTAGAATGATACAAATGCGTGATCCATATGATATGTTATTCCAAGATGGTGAATGATAATGTGTAGTTAAGTGAGACATGTCTTCCATGACAGACAAGTGGTAGTTTTAGTTATTGTATGATATCGTGCCAAGCAGTTTGTTAAATTAGGAAGTAGATAGTAATAGATAGTGTGTATGCTATTTTCGATATATCCTTAAGAGCTAGTTATAGTCTAGAGTTACTAATGCAACCTAGTTCTCTATAACCAAGAGCTCTGATACCAATCTGTCACACCCCCAAATTCACTGCAGCGGAAGACTGGATTTGGGATTGTGACTTCATGGCGTGAAGAGGACTTGATACGAGAGATAGACCTCTACATGCCAATATACCAATGCAGACTCCATATATTCCGTAATATAGAACACCTGAGAAAAACATTGCTAAAGTGTCAACATAAAGTTGGTGAGTTCATAGGTTTTGTTGTTTGATAATAGTGATGAACCACAAGATTTATAACCATAGTATGAAATATAGTAATCCTATATATCACAATGAAAAGTATTTACTATTGTCTAAGCTCATGACACCGAAGCATTAACAGGAGCGATAACATGACTTAATCATAAACTAGCCCATGAAGATTTTCAACCCGCAACAACCTAACTGACTCAATGTAAACAGTGAATTGATTAACTAATGTTATCAGTCCAAGATAAACAGGGATTGTCATCCCGATATATTCTATCCATAACATTCGCCTCCCTCAACCGGTCCATCGGTCAAAAGAAATAAACGTTCTATGATAATATGGGCCAATATAGCAAGTTGGGTTGAATAGGTACTTTAGACTAATAGTTAAATCAGTAAATGTAACTCTTGTGTTCACTGTTAACATAAGTGCAATGTTCTCACCCCAAAAATGAATTTAAATATAAAGTAGGGCTATGAAAACTCACCTTGTCGGTTAATCGTCGAAGATTGGAAACGGATTAAGGCACGTCAAATAGCGACTCAATCAAACACCTAAGTAATTATAACAATTATTTAGTTTATAATCTAAGATTAATGTATACAGTAAATTATGCAATTACCCAAAAGGTATGGTCGTTTAGGAGTTAACGTTTTTCTTTTCAAAGCGTGATTAAACCTATGGAACTAGGGATGGCTTAAAAACAACTATGTACTTAAATAAGAATACACACTATTAACGTGTCAGCAATCTATATTCACCGTCCATGTTATTTGTACTAACAAAATATAAACATTATTTTTACATTACTAAGTACTTATATTTTCACACGCTCTTATTTATTTTATATCGTTGTCCGTTGACTGCATAGTTGAATTAATCGAATTATATATCATGGTGTTCGCTCAACTCCGTTCACATATTCTATAAATCCCTTTGACTTTCCAACTAATAACACATATTTTATATGCATTTTTAATATTTTATATTTTATAACTTTTCATGTTTAAAACCCGAATAGACTTAAAATATTTAGCGTTAAATGCGTTTTTAAACCCTTGGTTAAATATTATTTACACTTTTTAAACTTTTGGTTTCGCTGACACCCACTTTCTGACAACAAAGAAAAATAAAACAAAGAAAACGTTAATTAAATTTTTCTGATCATCGAAATAATCTTTTAGCTCGTTAAATAATTTGCCCAACTCATTCGGATCTGGCTAACTGAGACTCGACCCATATACAAGTTCCCATACCTCTTTTAAGTTTAAAGTGTATTACATCTGCAAGTTGTTAAAATATCATATGCCTATTTCTATATATATAATATACCCACATGGTTACTTTTCCTCTTCTTTCTTTTCTGAATTGTGTCGTACGACAGTGGGGGTACCCACTGGTTTGGTGTCTCCTTCTATCCCTCTCATATATAACATCACATGCACCTTCCCCTCTTTTCTCTCTTTTCTTGCTGCGCAACAACAGTGAGTTTGAATACTCACTGTTTCGGCTTCCTTCTTGCTGTCCAACCAACGCACAACATATATACATACACCAGTTTCTTATTTGCTTTGCATATGTTTACGACGCGTGCGTTTAGTAACTAGGGAACTAGATTTCGAGACACAAGGTGACCTCCTTGTTTCTTACAAAATGCGCAGCCGCATAGCAAGTAACAACTTGCCATGGCTCGCTTGCGTGTACGCGATACAAGTCGGTATTGGCTAAGTGTGGAGGCTTGGTACGCAACAACAAGCAAGGTTTGCTCGTCCTTAATGGCGTTTGTGACGCACCCTTAGTGAGCAAAGGGTTGTCGTGGGTTGTTTTGGGTTTCTTGGTCACGCCCCTCGTATGCGTTGAGGTCACCATACAAGGGTTTCTACAACATTTTCTGTTCAATTCTAGTGTATGCTAATCCCTAACGAACCAATATCGCAAGCTTCATATGGTTTTAAGGTCAATAAAGTTTTGTTATTTTTTTTACATATGGTATGATACCTACAAATTTTACTACACGTTGTTATGCTATGTATGACCCAACTCAAACCCTTGCATGCATGCTTAGGGTTTTTTTACAAAATCCCTTGGTTCGTTTCTTGCTTATACGTGTGATACGTTGTTCGCAAAAATTTATTATATATCGTTATTCTATGCATGATACGACCAAAGTATTTGCATGCGTGCATGTATATCAACCATGCATGGGTCGTGGGTTGTGAACAAGTCATTTAAAGCTGAGGCTTTCGTTCAGTTTTAGTCAAGACTAGCCGTACTTTGGTTTTGGTCGCGTGTTAGTCTACTAAGGTAATGACATAGCATGATGAATGCTAAGTTACAAAAAAAGAAAAGAACTTTACGATTGTCAAGTATTGCTAAAGGGTTGAGGCGTGACGACGACGAGAAGCTTGAACCAATCCCTTAGTTAATACTTCTTCAACCCGTCGTTCACTAGCTCTCGGAAGCTTACTCCTACTGACTTGTGAAATCTTTGTTTTCAAAATTTAATGTGATGGAATAGCTCATACATGGTACCTATTTGTACTACAAGGTGACTATTGTTTCTCTGAAACCATACATGTGAATGTGAATGATATAATTTACATATACTATTGATGTATATGATACTGTTGGTCATTATTTCTCTTTTATAATACTGTGAAAGAATAATTACTATGCCTTTCATTTCAAGTTAAAATTGCATCAGGATTGATGATACGTAACATATTATGATGGGATTATTCAAAATGATAAAGCAGTAGGGTAGTGTTGTAAGGTTTATAATGATGGTGTTTTATCATGATTGCATTTTGTTTTCCATATATTTTTATATGTACATATCAGGTGTTGAATTTTTATGGATATATATGTATAGCTTACTTTGTCCTTGTTGAATTAATATAAAGTTGTCATGATTTGAGCGTAGTCTATAAAGTGTTACAAGTAAATAACCGTGTTTCATAAAGTGAACTAAATATGGTCCTTATCGCTACTCGTTCTAAATTGTCCTTTTAGACACAGAGTAAAAATGGTGATATTCACGTGCAAATTAAACTTTTTATGGCAAAAATAATGCGTTGACGACCATAAGATGACTTCTCGAATGAAAATTATTTGTAAATTTGCAAACTTGCATTACATGACTTTTACTTAACGCAAGGATTATCTAATTTTTCTTACGGGGTGTCACAACAACTTTAGCAATAACTTGAATAATTAAAAACCTATTAATAACCAATTACAAACAAGCTTTATTAAGTTATAAAGTATAGTATTTTACATAAATAATAACGAATTACAATTTTATAATACTATACTTTATCTTTTATAGCTTTATAATGAAGTATTATTGAAAAAATAATTTAAACAAGCGCAAATGGCAAAAAAGGTATTCTACTTAATAGTCGTTTTCAATCAAGGCATTGAATTTTTTTCTTGCATAAAAAGACACCCAACTTATTTTTTTTATTAATTTGGGTATTTCCGTTAAATATTTAACAGTCATCCGTTAAGTTTTACATTTCAAGTTCATCGGCCGTTATCACCACCAACACTCAGTCGCCACCACCAAACCTCTCCACCACCATCACTACCAAGCATCGCCTCCACCACCAATCCCACCCACCACCGTTCTGATTCACAATAATGAAGAATCGAGTAATCTAAATTTATGTGTCCAACGCATACACCCATACTTGCTAAGAAATTTAAAAGAAGTCAGTGATGAGTATGATTTTGCTGAATGTACGTGGTATATCTTTTTTGATCAACTTCGAATGTCAGAAAAACAAAAAAAAGTAAAAATATATAACTTATAAACAAAAACAAAATAGTGGAAAAGCATCATTAGTATAATTGTAGTAAAGCTATAGCTAGATTTAAGAAATTGTACATCCAAACTGATACTAAAATCAGGGAAGATATATTTGTTTCAGGTGCTGATCCATATATCGCACATAACTACCATTTCTTGAAACCTTTTCAAATTTGGCCTCGTTTATGTCGTCCACTTTTTGAGAAAGATAATATGTTAAATGCGTACCGAATGTCAACACAAACTTTATAATATTAAATGCGTACATAATGTCTGGTTAATTGAAAAGATAATCTGAAAGATAATCTGAATTTTTGATAAAAAGATCCCCAGAACAAACTAAGCAAGATGATGGCGACGATGATTTATGGTGGTGGTAGCGGCGCTGGATTTAAAATGTAAAACTTAATGAATGATCGTTAAATATTTAATCAAATTACTCAAATTGGCAAAAGTAATAATAAGTTGGGTGTCTTTTTATGCAACAAAAAAAGTACGATACCTTTATTGGAAACGATTTTCCCTTTAAACAATCGAAAAAGTAAATGAAAAAACTAAAAGGGTATTACTGGTGTTTTAGAGGTATCTTTCTTTTTATCATTATTCTTTTGATGTTTTTCCTATCATTTTCATCCTTTGAAATTGTTAAATCTTACTTTTTGCCCTTAAACTTTAGAAAGTTTGTATAGTCAATAACAAATCTAAAATAATTATAAAGTTAATCAAAGTTAAAATTAATGCTTTTAATGCATTTTTATGTAACTTAATTTTTTTATTTTAATGAATAAAATTTAATTTGTTTGAAAAATGGAAAAAGAAATAAAATGGTGGGTGAGTTAGGCCCAAATCGCATGTTATGAGAAAATAGTATTTTGGTGTGTGAGTGTTAAAAGTTAGATGCTGAGATGATACTAAAAATGAGGAAATGACATGCCATTATACCCCTTACTTTAATATATGAGAAAAACTACATCGGATACACCACTAAAACTTCCAATCACCGTTAATATTAGAATGTTGATTTATGATGCACAACAAAAAGCGTGATCGAATGGCACCAAATGTGTCAACGCCTAACTTCATGACTTTATCCTCAACAGGGCATGCCAAACCTTATTCCCCTATCTCAATACAACCTAGAAGGCAGGGAAGTAAACTCCATAAAAAACTTTTTGAGCTAACTTTGAACGATGAGTGCGAAAGATACCATTAATTACAAACTTAACTGATAGCCCTCACGGCTGTATACACCAACTAAAAAAGTTCAACCAAATTAAACAATTATCTCATTGAGTCTAAATGTCACATTTAGACTAACCGACTATTTTATACATCATAAAACGTTGTTTGTTGGTCCAAACTCAAAGATTTGGTTAGAAACCAAATAAAGTGAAACTGAACATGAATCGTACATTCATCAAGTTTTGATTAATCAAATATTTGATGAATAGTTCATGTTTAGATAATAACTGTTCGATTCTCATACGTACAAAATATAGAGCCGATTTGAAAGAAAAATACATGTAAAGAAACATGACATTTCTCACATAATAGTTACCTTTAAGCAAATATTGAGCATAAGGAATAATAGGAAAACATAGTTAATTACATGTTTGGTCTTTGTGGTTTACACGAAATTGCACTTTTGGTTTTAAAACACATTTAATTACACAAATGGTCCTTGTGGTTGTCTAAATTGGGTTGACCGGTCCTTTGACCGATTTTCCATACAATTAGACTTTCACGTGGGGGCATTTTCGTCAGTTCATAGTAATAATACCACAAGGACCAGCTTTTTTACCATACTTCTTGAACCGTTATTTCCTGCCAAAATCCACTTTATAACTCCCACCTCGCCTTATTTATCACACTTCCTCCCGATCCAAAACCTGTCAACCATTATTTTGAAGAACCCTAATCAAATGCCTTACGTTATAATGGGCATCTTGTAGTCACTCGAACTTCATAGACGGATACAAATCCAGGTCGTAGGTTTCTTGCATGCCTACTGATCAATGGTGAAAGTTGTCATTTTTTTGATTGTGTGGATCCCCTCATGTGTCAAAGAGCAATGATAATAATACCTTGTTTGTTAAGGGTAATGAATAAGATGTAAATTAATCTCATGGTGCTTGTGCAAGAAAACATAAACTTGAAGATGTATTTGGTTTTCAGTTGGTTGGCATTTGATTTTTTCCTACTTTTATCTTAGTTCTAGTGGTTGTTTTTTGGTTTAGTTTGATGGGAAGATGTTGTCTGTTTGTGTTTATGTAATATGATCTAAGATGTTGTCTGTTGGTTAGGATTATGATCCAAATGATGTGACAGACAAATTGTTTTGGTTATGCAGTAGTACAAATTGGTCTCTTTTGTATACATTGTTTACTTTTTTAGTTTGTTGGTTGATGTGCACAGTTAGCATTTGGTTTTGTTGTCTAAATCAATCAAGTTTGACTTTAGAAGGTCAAACTCAGCAAAATTACCAACATAATGTTCTATATTGTTTTGAGTATGTCAAACTCAGTAAAATTACCAATATAATGTACTACTTTGTTTACCAAAACATACTCTAAATGTCACTTTACATGAGAAGGTCAAATATAACAATATGACCAAAACCAATGATCTTGTTTGACCTTATAAGGTCAAACTAAGGAAAATGACCAACAAATTGTGACCAACAATGTACTACCACCTTAATGAGCAAACATACACTACATGATAGTTGACTTTAGAAGATCAAACTACGCAAACATACACTACATTATAGTTGACTTTAGAAAGTCATACTCATCAAACATAACATGATTAAACAAACGTTGATACATCACATTTACCAAACACTAAATAACAATACAGTTATTACATGACAACTATAAGAATGTCTTGTATATACTAGAGTTAATACTTCTAATCCAAAATACATGAAACTTAACAAAATACCTATTGTTCAAAGATCACTGCATAATAACTAAAATAAAATGGTGGTTTCACTAGGCTGTCTGCTGGAACTTTTCTTGGTCAATCTTTGTGGTCTATAATATGGAGTTGGTATTGGTGCTTGAAAACCTTTCTTAGGTCCCTGACTTGCTTGAGTTGGTCCTACACTATGTTGACTTGGTCCTTGGCTTGCTTGGCTTGGTGCTACACTAGGTTGACTAGAACCAGCAGTTTGACTTGAGGCATTCCTTGCACCAGCACCTTGTCTTGGTCCTTTCTTCTGTTGACTAGAACCATCAGCTTGACTTGAGGCATTCCTTGCACCAACAACTTGTCATGGTGCTTGACTCTATTGACTAGTTACAGCAGCTTGACTAAAGACATTCTTTGCACCAACAGCTTGTCTTGCTCCTTGACTCTGTTGACTAGAACCACCAACTTAACTTACACCACCTTGACCCTTTCAGCCTTTTCTATTATGACCTAAGTTTCCACATATACTACACTTAACTGATTTGCCCTTCCAAGAAAGCTTGCCTAATGAACAACTTTGACTTGCAAGCTCATCAACTGACTTCTTCCTATTCTTTGGTGGCCTGCCAACTTAGGTTTTTTTGAATATGTGGTATTATAACTATTCTAGACTCAACTACTAGCCACAACTCGCTGCCATTACATGGGTTAATCTTGAAGGAGTATACACGTGCCTATGTTTCAAGTCTGTAAGCAGCATGAACCTAATGTTTAGGTATACCAACTCTCATTTCATTCTTAGAGATGTTGTATATTATAGCCACAACATGTTTACATGGTATTCCAATTAGCTCCCACTTCCTACAAGAACATACCCTTTTATCCATGTTAATAACACACTAATCCTTCTAAGGCCCAGTTACTTGATATAAATAACGTCCACTCCATTCAACAATGTAGTCATTAGTTGCTTTTTTGATAGTATCAAAGATGCCTATCACGGTAGGAGTAATTGGTCTAACAGTCTTTGCTATTACTTTCTAAACTACTACAATCCTCTTCATCAAGTACTCTCTGATATATATTCTAGACAAGTAATTATGGGTTGATCTCTGCCATCCTCACATATTGTTTAGAGTAGATTATATTTGGCTCTGCATGTTAAACAAATCACACACTATATAAGTATATGACCAATTATTAGTATGCTTTTGTGTTAGTTAATTGCTTGAAAAATGTGATTTGCTCTATTGTTAAGCCGAAATCTTGATCAACCAATCATAAGCAGCAGAATTGTATAACTTGAGCTGACCCATGTTTTTGTTGAATTCAACAACAATAGTGGCTCTAGCTGCATTCCAAAGCATGTCCTTGTACACACCTCCTTTAAACTCCGACTTCATACTCTCATGAATATGCTTAACACATAACCTGTGTTCAGCAATTGGAAACACACTTGCAATGGCTTGTATAAGTCCTTATGGACAATCAAGGTTGATGATGGGATTAAAACTGTACCTATTCTCAATTTACATAAAACACATGATAAATTATACAATAAAATATGTACCTTTTGCCTATCATAAATGAAAGTGTAACTAAATTTGACCTCTATACCAAGATCCTCTCCAAGTAAGTTCTAAAACCAACACCAAAATGCCTTACTTTCTGCTTCAACTATAGTATATGCTAACGGATAAATCCTATTGTTTCCATCAACCCCAACTACTGTTAGTATTTGACATGGAAAAGGACCTGACAAGAAGCATTCATCTAATCCTAAGACATATACACCCTTATAAAAGTTCTTATTGGAGACTTTGAATTTGGTTCTTGTTGTACATCAATCTTAACAGTTATGCTTGGATTTTGATTAATCAACTCTTGGGCATATTCTCTAAGAATTGAATAATGCTCCTTGAAACTGCTGTCATTTTATTCACTTGCCAATTTTTGGTTTGCCCTAAAATATTTCACTCTTTGAGATTCTACATCAAATTTTATGAATTGATAAAGAGAGAGTAAGTATTCAAGAGGCTTTTAAGAGGAATATTTACATTTTATCCAATGGTAAAATTCCAAAATCGTCCTAGGTCGTTTCCCCGACGAGGTGAATTGAGAATCGTGATTAAGTTTGTGATCGCGTGATTGAATGATTCAATGATCTTTTGATTTGGATTCTAATTCTACAAATAACATGCAAAAACAAGTAAAAGCAAGCTAAAAATGAAAGTAATTAAAGATTTAAACTAAAAACGATAACGGGAATCAAAACCCGTGCTTTAAAAACCTAAATCTCCAAATTTTAACCCTATAAATGTAAATTTAATTTCTAAATGTCCTAAATGATAAAAGAAATTTTTTTAAAAAAGAATTATATTTTTTTGACTTTTTTATTAATTATGAATTAAAAACTGATTTGGTCTAAATAAAAGATTAAAAATACTAAACTAATTTATAAAATTCTAAAAAAATTATGAAAAGTACTTTGAGGTAAGCTAATCCTAAGAAAAATAAAATAGGGTGAATTGCTTAAGGGAATAAGCTGTTAATAGCAAAAAAGGTTGAAATGCTTAAATGGGCAAAAAGGGGTTAAATAATAAATGTTGCAAAGCTATAACATAAAAGACCCAAGGGCAGTGTGGTAGCAGACAGTGGTGTTAAAACTGGGTTGAGGTTGGTTGAGGTCAAGGGTTTGAGCCTAGCTCGCCCTTGACTTCCTAATTTCCCTAGTTTTTTTATTTTTGAAATTTACTTTTTGAGAAATCTTTATACAACTAAAATAAGAACTTTTTGTTGCATAGGGATTTTATTAAAAACTTTAAATAGCTAGAAAGAAGCAATTAAGGTTTACTATTAAGGCTTTTTTAACTTTAGTGACAATATAGCTTCTGTTTTGCTTTATTTTGACAATAAGTACTCACAGAAAACAAATATAGCAATTCAAATGATATCCTAACCTAATAACGAACTTACAAACACAATAGGCAAAAGAAATTAAACAGAAAGGCACTAAAAGCAATCCGGACAGATGCTAAGAAAAAGTTTAAAAAGGCTAACAAAGCTACTTTTAAGCTAATTTTTTAAAAGCCTTAAGCCATCCTTATGGCTTAATGACTTTTATGCAAGTCAAGCTTATCCTATAAGCTACAAGAATCAGCAAAGAAAAAGCATTTTGAAACACATATAAGCCATGAAAAAGCTGTTTTAAGCAGATTGCAAACTTTTTGGTTTTTTTTAAAAAGACAAATGAGCTTTTTGCAGACCTAAAAATACAAATTATTTTTTTTTTTTTTTTTTTTTTTTTTATTTTTTTTTTTTTTTAGCTTAAACCATATTAAATTCATACTAGACAAACTACTTATGCAAGAAATTTCAAAGGTAAAACTAACATTAACTATCGAATTTGCAATTGAATAATGGAATTTAAAAAGAATTTTAAACTCTAAGTAGACGTGACAGATTGTATACCAAATGCACAAGGACCTTAAAGCTAACTTAACAAGGTGTTCTTAATGCAATGATACATAAAATGGAACATAAACAAAACTTTCAAAAATCTTTTTGAACAACAATCTAATATAAACAGTTTTAAAATTTCAATTACTACAATTCTAAGTACTTGTATGAAACACCTTAAAAACTTTTTTTATTCTTTAAACTTTTAAACAAACTAAATCACTTAAAAGATTGTTAAAGTTGGCTCACCTGAACAGAATAGTTTAAACCAATTTTTAGCCATTTTAAATCTTCTTAACCGCAACCACTCCTTTAAGTATCTCATATCTCATTTTATAGCTTGGTTTTGAAAGATTTAAGCAAAGTTCTTAAAGACAGATGGTTGCAATGATATAATAAGCAATATTAACGTAATAGGAATCAGATATAAGAACTTGAATTAAGCAAAAAAGATCAAAGCAGTACTAACTGAATATAAACAAAAATTTCAACTCAAATATTCATAACAAAGAAATTTAACTACAAGACATCATAATATAAGCATACTAAACATTAATAATAAGCATAAATAAGGGAAATAAGCAGTGAATAAGCTTAACAGTTAAATAAAGCATAAAAACTGGAAAAATGAAAACTTACAATGCCCTTTGCTTAAACAAGGGATTAAATGCTCTTAGAGCTTATCTACAAACCTCTAGCTTATCAAAGACAAGCTAGTAAAAGCAATAAGCCCTTCCCTTTCTGGCTTATCTTCCCAAAAGAGCTTTTGAGTGAAAAAGACTTATGCTATATAAACTATGGAAAAGTTTATATAGCTTAAGTTAAACAGCTTAAATGACAAGAAAAAGAGATTAAGAAAGCTTAAACAAACATTTTTTAATCACCATCAAATTGCATTGATTTTAAAACAGAATTTAAATAAAAATTAAATTTCATTAACTTAAAAACAAGAGTACAAGGCTTTTTTTAAAAAGTACAATAAGCTGAAAATAAACTAGGTTAAGCTAAAAACTAGATGCCTTCAAAAGCTTCCACGGTCCTTATTTATAGAAAAATCTTCGTCTTGGGTCTTGGCCTTGTGCTTCTTCTATGAGTGAAATGAGAGGTGTGTTTCCTGTGTGAGTGACTTCAAAATCTCATCCAAGCAATCCAATTTGCTTGGTCTCCAAGGGGGATGATCACAGCCCTTGATTTTTGTCTTCAAGTCTTCAACAAATAAAAAATTAAGGGATAGCCAAGGTGTAATTGAAGGTTTGTGAAGTGGGGTTGAGTTGTGAGAGTGATGGGTTTGTCAATGGGGTGCAGGGGTCGAGGTGAAAATGACAAGGATAGGTGAATAGTAGTTATGGCGAGAAAAGTTTGATTTGGGTGCATAGGGTAACGGGGTTAAGGGCTAGGGGATAACCGTTGTAATGAAAAGGGACTAACTATGTTAGTCCCTAAGGACTAATGGTGCAAACCAAGTTTACGGGTGTTATAGTTAACGGGTAATGGGCTTAGGATTGGGCCGGGTTAGGATTTATTAGGTTTTAGAGTTTTAAATCTTATCTTCAATATGTAATGGGCTGACCCAGCCCATTTAATATTTCTTCGGTTTCGGCTTCGTCTTTGACTTGTTGACTTTGAGTTTGACTTTGACTTGTTGATTTTGACTTTTTAACTTTTCACGCTCTTTCCAATCCCGTGCTCGGTTTTGTCGGTTTTGGCTTCGTTTTTGTCCTTTAGTGAATATCCGTTACCTGCACAGTATTCGAAGCAAAACAAACATATATTTGGCATTTTATGTTTGTTTTTGGTCCATTCAAGCATTTTTATAGGTAAAAGGTAATGATGCTATATTAAGCACCATACCATAATCCCCTATTACGTAACTATTGTGATGTCCTCACACAATGCCATAAGTAAACACTTTAGAAAACCAAGAATCTCAATCCCCCTCGATTAATTACCTCGAAAAGTAGCTAAGTGTTCGTCAAAGGGAATTAAAAAATCATTAGCTTTGAAAAGCCCCATTTTGACCATTTTTAAATATTTACACTTATTACCACACATATTTTTGTATTTTTCCTTTTTCTCCTTGTTTTAAGCAACTAACTAACATGCTTGGACATTCATTATTTTTATGATTTTAGGGTAATCAGAACAAGAAAAAAGCACTTAAATCCTAATAATGCCATAAAAAGGATAAATTAATTGTTCATGACTTTTCACCCGTCCCAAACTAAGCTTAAAAATGAAATCATCATTACATACAAGCTAAGATGCTAACACTACTCATACTTGTACCTTGTGAAACTTTTCATTCCTCTTAATTATTATATCTTAGGTGAATGTGCTTATTTCGAACATCAACCATAGATCAAAAATTTTGCAAAATTTCTATGCTTCACGTTCCACCCAAAAGTAATGAGTTTGAAGGTGATATCATCCAATGTAGCGACTTTGTTTGGCAAATTCCCAACTGGGCTAAGTGACCTGGCTTTTGACACCTCAATGACTAGTTATAGGACTACTGACTTTGGTTTCGAAACCTTGATTTCATGTTTATACAAAATTACAACTTAAAACGAATAGTCTTAGTTCAAAAGCGTATTTAAATTTAAGAAAAAGAGATTTTTCCCTATATTTAGTAGATCACATATATTACACTTAATATAATTATACATCCTTTAAAACTAAGGAAATCCTCGACCTTTTAGAAAGGTTGCCAACATCGGTTGTGAGCACGGCCTAGATACAGCAAACTTTTATCGGTCGGTTAATTACTATGTGCCTTATTTAGAGATGCAAACATTAGTTGTGAGCCGGCAAGATGCAGTAAACTTTTATTAGCCCACAGTTTTTATTATTATTATTTCCTCATTTTTCATTTTTTTACCACTTTTATATTACCATGATATAGAGAAAATTTCTTTTTATAAAATTTAAGTATAAATTTGAACTAAGACTAAAATTATTGATATCGACCATACTTCAAAAATCGTTGATATAAGTTTAATTTTCGAAGAGAGCACGTATTATTAGTCTGGTTAGAAGCTTATGAGAGAGAAAAGACACAAACTACACTTATGAGCTCTTAAGATTTCCAACTAATCATTGTTTAGCTCTAAACTAAATAAATTGACTCTATCATTTTCATTCTTGCAATATTTAAAATCATTTAATAAAAGATCCGCGAATGCTTAGTTAAAAGTTATGGAAAAAGCTAGAGCTAAACCGTCGATTGGAGTCAAAATTTATTCTTATTCTACCCAGAGAAAGTCAATATTGTGACAAAACACTTATTTTATTTTTGATTTTTTTAATTTTCGCATTAAAAATCACAATATTTTTTTTTGAAAATTTTGTGGTAAAAATGGTATTACGTGAAATACAACTACTGGCTGGAACACGTCAAATATTAATCCCTACAATACTAGAACCGAAATTGTCCTCAATGTTTTAAGAAGGGTCTTACGTAATCTTAAAGATGTTTATTAAGTGGCTAAAGATAAAACGTAATCGTTAAGATTGGGATATTGATACCTATAATGGAGCTGAGGGATGTGATTGCTCGAGTGAACGATGGCCAAAACCGACGAGCACCGAGAGGCTTCTTAATTCTATGGGTAATCCTGGCATACAAACACAAAAACAACGAAACACGAAAAAGGAAATGGTGAGCCTCCTCACATCACACTTATGCATTACTACCATTATAATTATATTAGGATAAGCAAGGTTGCCACCCACGAAGCACTTGTTTAAGGTCACTAAGCTTGACCCGTCCCCGTAGTGAGTTGGATTATGGGGTTAAAAATGAGACATGGACATCCAAAAACGGATGTCCTCTCCATAAGAGCAAGAAAAAAATCTCCCATCGGGCTTTCAAAATATTTAATAACTTTGAAAGCTTTAGAGCCCCGATGAGATAATTCGGTAGCAACGAAGGAACTCCTTAGAAATGAGATCCACGGGTTGAATAACTTTTTCCTTATTATTGATGAAAACGAAGAGTAATGTTAGGGGACCCCTGGAATTTCTATGTGGAAAGAAGTCTGATCAGAAGAGGAGGGATATAATCCTCAGATTAAAGGAAGCATTAGATAAGGATATCTTCTTTACATTCTTAACCGGTGTTACTCGATTGGTGACTTCATAAAGGTTCTCATCAATGAGTATACCCGGATTGAATACTTTATCCTCTTTATCGGTTGAAGTCAAAGTATCAACCTTGGAAAAATCCTCTTAGAGAACCGAGTCCAATCTCAAGAAATGAGTGAGGAAACTACTTGATCCATTTAGATCTCGGTTCATCAACAGGAAGTTTAGAAACTTTGATTTTATTTTCCTTGGAGTCAAATGGATCATCATAAAATATTTTCCCCATTCATCATTATCGGTCTTGAGATCAAAAAGATCATCATCGGCATCATCATATCTTGGGTGAGATGAATTATCAAGAGTATGTTCATCGGTGAACAATCTGGGAATGGATAAATATGTACGATTATTAGGAGAATATAATGGCAGCACGGTAAGCAACATATTCGATCTTCTCCTAATAACGTCTTCCGGAGTTGTCATCATTTTCCTGGTGGAAAATGACTCAATAAGAGCGAGTTCATCGGCCGATACTCCTCAAGAGAATAACACTAGTCTTAGAATTTCTAAGTCTAGGAGAAGAAGAAGTGGTACTACCACTTAATGGATTGACATTAGGAGAGGGAGGGAGATCCTTGGTAGAATCAAGATTTAGCAATTTCTCAATTAGAACAATGTCTCCCTTCGGATCAAAGATATCATCTTTAACTTCCGGTGAAGTTAAATCGGAAGTAAGTGTGTCAGTTTCGATGAAAAGTAGGGATTGCCTTCTCAGTTTGTATTTTTTTTTTTTTTAAAATTAATTGGTTATTTTGCATTTGGATAAAAGTCTTCAAGATAATTTCATATGAAATATTGTAAATAATCAATTCATGTTGATTGATTCTCTTTGATGGTTTATTAGAATAATTGAAGTACCATGTTTCATAATTCAAGATTAATTTTCTTCACCATCAATGAGAATTAATTCTTCTCCGTGCATGTCATTAAAGCCACGAGTGGTCCTCAGAAGGTCTTCCCAAGATAAGAGGAACTCGAGGTTTGCACTTCATAATCAACGGACGACGAAATCGCAAGGGAATGTGATCTTCCTACCAGAACAAAACATCCCTTGCAATTCGCTGGTGTACGACAACTGATGGTTAGCTAAATTCAAGGGTCATTAGGGTGGAATATAATGTTCGGGATAAACTAACTTTTTCAAAACAGAAGTGGCTATCAAGTTGATCATGGCACCTAGATTGGCTAATGAGGCCTTGCAATTGAGCTCACTAAAACTACACGGAATGGGAAATTTCCCAGGGTCTCCAAGTTTCTCGGGTAACTTCTTAAGGATAATCGCTGAGCAATTTTCATTGAGGGGTGTATTTACGAGTTCTAAAAGTTTCTCCTTTTTGTAAAGGAAAGCTTTAAGCATTTTCTGGTACTTCAGATTTAGAATTAATGCATCAGCAAGAGAGATATTAATGTGAAGTTGTTTGAACATTTGCCAAAACTTATGAAATTATGTAACATTTTGTCCCCGAACGTTTAATCAATTGATATCCAAAATATCAAGAGATTAACATTTTGGATAAGGGGAGAAAATGTGATTAAACTATGATTAAAATGAACCTAACTTGTATTGAAACGTGATCATATAAAATGGACTCAGTGCACTCTACACTTAGCATGTACTATGATTACGGTGCACATGTTAAGGGGGAGATTTTAGTAATGATGAAAAACTTTCAAAGTGTAAATCTTTTGATATTAATATCAAACACTTTGATTGAACTTTTCAATGATTTTGGAAGGATTGTAATGGAATACCCAAAAGACCGACCATGTAATTAAATTTATGGAGTTATAAGGTGGTTAGGCATAGGTATTCAAATCCCGTGATCCAGCCAGAACTGGAGAGATCTACTCAAGGATATCCACTAGTTAGTGTAGAAGTCCTTAGGTATGATACAAAAGGAGAAAAAGTGAGAATCGAGAATAATACCGACTGAGATGGAGCTAACACTAGAACAAACCTAACAAGGTGTTAGTTATGAAGTCTCGGTAAGCATTGAAGGGGTTGAAGAATGAAAAAGAAATATAAGGATAAAGGGTGAAAAGAAAGAAGCCCTCCATACACTTAGGCACAAACCGGGTCAATACATAATCTGTCAGAAATACTAAGGTGTTGTCTGACATTGAAGACAGTCATGGACCCAGTGACGCTATGCACAACCCTCCCTAGCCACTCAAGGTCTCTCAACAGACTCTTGTTTCATTTCTCACGGAGATTACACGCATTTCTATCGACTTTCTCACTCTGAGTTGGTTGATATTGAAAAGGTGGCAGTCTGCTCCAGCCTCCGATCACTAAAATCAAAGTGCACTATTGAGTCTAGAGCCAAAAAAGATCATCCATAAATCTTATAGACACTTGTCAAAATCATGCTTGCTAGGTCACACAATGTGAATAACAAGTTAACATATTAAGAGTCCTACGCATTATCCTTGTGATTTGCCAGAACTAAAAAATACCGAGTGAATTCATTCCACTATAAAATGGAAATCCTGCGTGAGCTAACATCAAACAAGGCTCATGGTATGTGACTTATGCGATTCTATATGAATACAAACTTGTGACCCAACTTAAAGAAAGAAACGATGGTGCGATTCTATAATAATCAAACTTGTTCCAGTTAGAATAACGATTGATGATGAATATTTTGGAAATGATTAACACTCTCGAATGTGTCCACAAAACTACTTTAGCAAGTGACACATCGATTGATTTTCAAATCAATTTTTTATTTCAATCGGTGAGATAGTAACTCGCTGGTTCACTCATATTGTGTTGTCTGCTTTGAGATGTTTTGATAATGAGAACATGCTGAGTACGATGAATCTATTACATATGTGTTAGAAAGATTCAATACTACAGCTGGAAATCCTCTCAAGAAGATTCTTCTTAAATTGAATCTATCTGATCACAGGTCGATCCTCACAGATTTGAAGGTTACTCCAACCAAACACGGGCGAATGACAAATTCCATATTCGTCCCCCTTCTTTGTTGCTTATCTAATTTATATCAGGAATATCTAAAAGAATGGAGATGGCGGGTACCATGATTCCACAGCGACTCACAAAGATTCATAGCCACATGCTCATCCCAACCGACAAATATTAAATACAATCAATGAAAAGCTCAAGGTACAATTTTTCAAGACTTCCGCTACTCTGATACCATACGTCCTTCTTGAAGCGACAAAAGGTATATAAAGTTAAAGAAATTCAAGAAAGATGCATTATTAAAGCTTTTTAAGATTATCAAATCAAGAAAGGTATGAGCATGTCGGTCCAGAAGTCACAAGTTCACGAGATGGCAAAGTTTACATGATGGTGAAACGAGATTATGCTTGGTTGATGATCTCAAGAGTTTCAAGATCACATTCTCACATTCAAATCAAGATAAAGGAACAAGCTCACATCAAAGTCAATGATCACTACATCAAATCACATGTTAATGATTGAAGTTAAAGACAACGAGCTTTAAGACCGAAGTAAAAGCATTGATATTTGTGGTCCTTTCGTGTATATATAATACATAAATACAAACATAACATACATAAGATATACAAACATATATATAACATAAATATATATACATTACATAATAAACATTACATAAATACATATATAAATATATATATATATATAGATATATAATATATATATATATATATATATATATAAATATATTATATATCAATTAATAAGAAAGAGTAAGTATTTCGTAAGCTTTTTTAAAGATATTTACTTTTATTCCAAAAGTAAAACCCTACAAAAACCCTCCGGGCCGTTCCGATGAGGTGCGAAATTGATAATCTGATTAAGTTTGTGATCGCGTGATTGAATATTTTAATGATTTTTGATTAGGATTCCTATTTCTACAAATATAAAAGCAAAAACAAGTAAAGGCAAACCTAAAACGAAAGCAATTAAAGATTTAAACTAAAAATGATAACGGGAATCAAAACCGAGCTTTAAAAACCTAAATCCTACAATTTTAACCTTACAAAAGCAAATTTAATTTTTAACATTCCTAAATGATAAAAGAAAATTTTAGAAAAAAGAATTATATTTTTTTATCATTTAATTTTATTATATGAATTTTTTTTTTTTAAAAAAAACAGTTTTACTCTAAAAATATTAATAAAAAAAATACTAAACTAATTTGGAAAATTCTGAAAAATTTAGGAAAAGTACTTCAAACTATATAGAATCTAAGAAAAATGCAAACTGGAAAGCTTAAGGGAATAAGCTGTTAATAAGCAAAAAGGGTTGAATGCTTAAATGGGCAAAAAAGGGTTTTAAATAATAAATGTTGCAAAGCTATAACGGAAAAGACCCAAGGGCAGTGTGGTAGCAGACAGTGGTGTTAAAACTGGGTTAAGGTTGGTTGAGGTCAAGGGTTCGAGCCTAGCTCGCCCTTGACTTCCCAATTTCCCTAGTTTTTTTTATTTTTGAAATTTACTTTTTGAGAAAGCATTATACAACTAAAATAAGAACTTTTTGTGAAAGGGATTTTTATAAAAACTTAAAATAAGCTAGAAATAAGCAATTAAGGTTGACAATTAAGGCTTTTTTAACACTAAGTGACAATATAGCTAACTGTTTTGCTTTTTTAGACCAAATAAGTACTCACAGAAACAAATAAGCTCAAAACAAATGATATCCTAACATTAATAAGCACTTACAAACAACAATAAGTAAAGAAATTAAGCAGAAAGGCACTAAAAAGCAATAAGACAGATTGCATAAGAAAAACAGTTTAAAAAGGCTAACAAGCTACTTTTAAGCTAATTTTTAAAAGCCTTAAGCTATCCTTATGGCTTAATGACTTATATGCAAGTCAAGCTTATCCTATAAGCTACAAGAATTAGCAAAGAAAAAGCATTTTGAAACACATATAAGCCATGAAAAAGGCTTATGAGAAAGCTGTTTTAAGCAGATTGCACACTTTTTGGTTTTCTTTTAAAAAGACAAATGATATTTTTACAGACCTAAATAAGTTATCTAAAATAAGTTCAAAATACAAATTAAGCTAAAACAGATTAAATTCATACTACAAACTATTTATGCAAGAAATTTCAAAAGCTAAAACTAACATTAACCTATCTGAATTTGAAATTGAAAAATGGAATTTTAAAACTTTAAAACTTTAAAACTCTAAGTAGACTTGACAGATTGTATACCAAATGCACAAGACTTAATCCTACTTAACCAAGGTTTTCTTACTGCAATTAAACACAAAATGGAACATAAACAAAACTTCAAAAAACCTTTTTGAACAACAATCCAATATAAATAGTTTTAAAAACTTTCAATACCGAAGATTCTAAGTACTTGTATAAAACACCTTAAAACTTGTTTTTAATCTTTGAAAACTTTTTAAAACAGACTAAATCCACTTAAAAGCACTTGTTAAAGTTGGCTCACTGACCCAAAATAGTTTTAAACCAATTTTTACCCATTTTACCTTCTTAACCCAAACACTCTTTTATGTATCTCATATCCATTTTAAGCTTGGTTTTCAAAGATTTAAGCAAAGTTCTTTAAAGACAGATGGTTGACAATGAATAATAAGCAATATTAAGTAATAGGAACTCAGAAATAAGCACTTGAAATAAGCAAACAAGATAAGCAATACTAAGTGAATATAACTATTAGTTTTAACTCAAATCATAAACAAAGGAAATTTAAACAACAAGACAGCATGAATAAGCAACAAACATTAATAATAAGCATAAATAAGCAGAAAATAAGCAATAAATAAGCAGTGAAATAAGCCAATAGTAAATAAGCAAAAACTTAAAAAATGAAAACTTACAATGCCCTTTGCTTAAACAAAGGATTAAATGCTCTTAGAGCTTATCTACAAAGCTCTAGCTTGCCAAAGACAAGCTAGTAAAAGCAATAAGCCCTTCCCTTTCTGGCTTATCTTCCCAAAAGAGCTTTTGAGTGCTTTTTGAGTGAAAAAGACTTAAGCTATATAAACTATGGAAAAGTTTATATAGCTTAAGTTAAACAGCTTAAATAACAAGCAAAAGAGATTAAGAAAGCTTAACAAACATTTTTTAAAACAAAAATTGCATTAATCTTAAAAACAGAATTTAACATAAAAACTTAAATTTCATTAACTTAAAAACAAGAGTACAAGGCTTTTAAAAAAAGTACAATAAGCTAAAAATAAACTAAGTTAAGCTAAAAACTAGATGCCTTCAAAGGCTTACAAGGTCCCTATTTGTAGAAAAATCTTCGTCTTGGGTCTTGGCCTTGTGCTTCTTCTGTGAGTGAAATGAGAGGTGTGTTTCCTGTGTGAGTGACTTTAAAATCTCATCCAAGCCATCCAATTTGCTTGGTCTCCAAGGGGGATGATCACATCCCTTGATTTTTGTCTTCAAGTCTTTAACGAATCAAAAATTAGGGAATTGCAAAGGTATAATCGGAGGTTTGTGAAGTGGGGTTGAGTTGTGAGAGAGATGGTTTTGTCAATAGGTGCAGGGGTCGAGGTGAAAATGACAGGGATAGGTGAATAGTAGGTATGGCGGGAAAAGTTTGATTTGGGTGCACAGGGTAACGGGGTTAAGGGCTAGGGACTAACGGTGTAATGAAAAGGGTCTAACTATGTTAGTCCCTAAGGACTAACGGCGCAAACCAGGTTTAAGGGTGTTATAGTTAAGGGGTAATGGGCTTAGGATTGGGCCGGGTTAGGATTTATTAGGTTTTGGACTTTTAAATCTTATCTTCAATATGTAATGGGCTGACCTGGACCATTAGATGGGTACGGTTTGCCCATTTAATATTTCTTCGGTTTCGGCTTCGTCTTTGACTTGTTGACTTTGAGTTTGACTTGTTGATTTTAACTTTTTGACTTTTCACGCTCTTTCTAATCCCGTGCTCGGTTTTGTTGGCTTTGGCTTCGTTTTGTTCTTTAGTGAATATAGTATTCAAAGCAAAACAAACATATATTTGGCATTTTATGTTGTTTTTGGTCATTCAAGCTCATTTTTATAGGTAAAAGGTATGTGTAATTCAGCACATACCAAACTTCCCTCACAAGAATATCAGGATAACAGGATTAATAGCAAGTGTTTTGATAACATGATCTGAAAGAAACCAACATGTACATGCTTTAATTTCTCTTGATTATAGGCATTTGTGATCTTCAATTAATGTTCTTACCTCCCATCTGCCTTCATTAGTCTACGCAACAAGCATTGTCAAAGGACATAAGTATTTGTCTTTTTTCTTTTGTTCATTGACCTTTTTACCCTTCCCCTTGATTGTTTTGTCTTTGCCTAAAAAATTCTGCTTGCCACTAATGTTGTTCTCTCCAATGATTGGACCACCTTTGGTTAGTGAAAATACATTTTTGCCCATAGCAGTATCACTGCCAATAAAAGGGACCAAGGCTGGAATTGTCCCTTCACATCTAACTCTTGGCCTTTTTTTATCATTGTTTTACCAATATTAGCTTTCTCCTAGTTTCAACTGAATGTTTCTTAACTCTTCCCTTCACAATTTCATTAGTAGCAAATTACTGGCCTAAGTAGAAATAATATTTATTGGGACCCTAGTTTTTTTGCCTTGCCTATTCTTTTTAATTCTGTAAGTTGAGTTCTTTATCAGAATCAATTTCATCATCTAAGTCACTGCCAAACGAGTCATAATCAATGACATCTGGATCATGTTCTGGAACCTCAACAGCAGCTATATTTAAATCATGTTTAGATTTTGGATTGAAATTGAAATTATTTATACTTACAAGAACATCTTTAAGTATATGCTCATCATCATCATACAATTCATCATGCTTTGGATCATAATCCAAATCCTTTGAATCACTACCACTTGTATCATTTTCTTATGTGTCACTCTTAACACTTTCTTTTTCTGTTCCATTATCCGTATCCACCTCCACTTCTTTGAAATTTCTCATAGGACCAACCCCTTCTGTCTCATATAGCATTTCACAGTCAACCAAAATCTTAATTGTGGGACTGTTACCTACATGAACTATTATCTCCTTCCCAGTGTTTGCATAGTAACCTAGTACCTCATCAAGATCATCAAAGGGATCATCAGTCTCTACTACAATTGGTCATTTATCAGAATAAGCAGGCTGGTTATTACTCAACTTTTTCATTACTTCACTAATGCTTAATGCCTTAGAGCTAACTTGTTCCCAATCTTTTGTCAAATTTCTATGACACATAGGTGTTAAATTTCCTATTCACATCAGGACTACTATCAATTTCTATAGGAGCTTTTCTTAAGTGATTATCAACTGCTATTGTAACTCCCTTCTTAGGTGTAACAAATATAATTGAGTCTATATTACTACTTTCATGTTCAACATACACTAAAATGATCTTATTGTAACATACTTTGCCAACTCTAACACATCAGCATTAACACTCAAAGGGTATAGACCATAATCTAAGCCGAATCTTGGTTTCAAAAAATGGTAGTACATCAAGTATACTACACCATAACCCAGTTTAACTATCATTTCTTTAAGGCCATGTAAACAAAACTCATCAATATCCACAACATCAATATATGATACTTGTCCACCAACATAAGACCTGCTAGGTATTGGTGTAAAGCACCCGCCATGGTGGATTTTAAATGAGACTGACATAGGATTACCACTTATAATTATAACCCCATAACATTACCAAAACTATACCTTCTTTAAAAACCAAGAACAAAATTTAAGTAAACACGAAAATACACTATGTTCTTACCGTATTGTGCAGCTTCATTAGAGCCTGAGCTTTCTTTACGCACATTCAAATCAAAACTAAGCTTCTCCATGATTAATCGAGGAAGAACAGCCTCAAGGATTGCATGTGTGAGAGGGATGTGAAGAAGGAGGGACGATCGATGTAATAAAACGGGAACTATAAGTCAAAGAGTCGAGTGTATAAGGCACCTAGCTTAAGTTAGGTGTATGGTATATGTGAATGGACAAAATTTCCCCTGATGGTAGTACTAGTTAACGGTCAATTGGATGGAAAATCGGTTAAAGGACCACTCAACCCAATTTGGACAACCACAGGAGCATTGGTGTAATTAAATACATTTTAGGATCAAAAGTGCAATTTCGTGTAAACCACAAAGACCAAACATGTAATTAACTCTAGTAAAACAAGAAGAAAATTGTGGTTACAAGTCGGTTTATTCTTTCTCATTATCTTGAGTTATAATCATGATGCATCATAAAATGGTTAAAGCGCCGTTAAAAGATGGAAAAAATCCTTGATATATGATTGTGGAGCACGAAATTATTTGCACACACAAGAAATATTACAAAGAAAAATATAAAAAGAATGTAAATCGTAACAAACAAATAAACATGAGGTACATGAGAAAATAATGTCCAATAATGTGACATAAACAACTTATTTCCAACTTACCGGAAAAGGGTTTATATACATTCTTTCCGGTCAATGCAAACCACGTTGTTTGTGCAACATTTCAAAGGAAATATAACCAACCCTCTACGTTTTTAGTTATAAACACATTCATGTTTTGCTAATGAATCAATGTGGGATAAACGAAACCTAATTTTCTTTTGTTAAGTTTCATATCCGAACACCTTGTTTGTATGCATGAACCGTTCATATTTCACCTCTTCTAAACTAAGGATTTATGGGGATTTAAGTATCTTTTCGTTAGCTTCATATTATTAATCATAATAAGCACAAAATAGTATATGTCCTGTTAAATGCGTTAACAAATTCTTTGAAAACGCATAAAGAATACGTTGATATTGGGGGACGCATTGTATGCTTTATTACAGTTAATAAAGTCCATAAATTTCATAGGGAATTAAAAAATCATTAGCTTTGAAAAGCCCCATTTTGACCATTTTTAAATATTTACACTTATTACCACACATATTTTTGTATTTTTCATTTTTCTTATTTTTTAAGCAACTAACTAACATGTTTGGACATTCATTATTTTTATAACTTTTAGGGTCATAGAACAAGAAGCACTTTAATCCTAAAATGTCCAAAAAAGGATAAATTCATCGTTCATGACTTTTCACCTGTCCCAAACTAAGCTTAAAAACGAAATCATCGTTACATACAAGCTAAGATGCTAACACTACTCATACTTGTACCTTGTGAAACTTTTCGTTCCCCTTAATTATTATATCTTAGGTGAATGTGCTTATTTCGAACTTCAACCATAGATCAAACATTTTGCAAAATTTCTATGCTTCACGTTCCACCCAAAAGTAATGAGTTTGAAGGTGATATCATCCCATGTAGCGACTTTCGTCTCGGCACATCCCAACCTTGCGGCTAAGTGACCAGGCTTTTGACACCCCACAGAGACTAGTATCAGGACTCACGGACCTTCGGTTTCAAAACCCTTGGATTTCCCGTTTATACATAAAATCACAACTTAAAACGAAATAGTCTTAGTTCAAAAGCATATTTAAATTTAAGAAAAAGAGATTTTCCCTATATTTATTAAATCAAATATATTACACTTAATATAATTATACATCCTTTAAACTAAGGAAATCCTCGACCTTTTAGAAGGCTGCAACATCGGTTGTGAGCCGGCAAGATGCAGCAAACTTTTATCAGTCTCGGATAATTACTATGTGCCTTATTTAGAAGACTGCAACATCAGTTGTGAGCCGGCAAGATGCAGTAAACTTTTATTAGCCCACAGTTTTTATTATTATTATTACCTCATTTTTCATTTTTTTAACACTTTATATTACCATGATATAGAGAAAATTTCTTTTTATAAAATTTAAGTATAAATTTGAACTAAGACTAAAATTATTGATATCGACCATACTTCAAAAATCGTTGATATAAGTTTAATTTTCGAAGAGAGCACGTATTATTAGTCTGGTTAGAAGCTTATGAGAGAGAAAAGACACAAACTACACTTATGAGCTCTTAAGATTTCCAACTAATCATTGTTTAGCATCTAACTCATAATTAACTCTATCATTTCTCATTCTTCGCAAATTTAAAATCATTAATAAAAAGATCCGCGAATGCTTAGTCTAAAAGTTAAGGGACAAGCTAAGAGCACAAGGTATGGTAACATCATTAACACCGCCACATCAGCGCCACATCATCTTTAACACCATAACACCAACACCCAAAAAAACCAAGTAATCATAACACCATTAACACCACTTTTTAGGACCCACCAATATTTATTTATTCCCAATTTTTAAAATAAACTATTTTCAGTTATTAAATTAAAATATTTTTTTTTACTTATAAAAGCCACAAGTCAAAAAGAAATAAAAGAAAAGCCACAAGGACTAAATTACAAAAAAATGTGTCTTCTTCTTCCTTTATCCATTCCACACAGCCACACAAAAACACACACTAAAACACACAGTCAACACACACAAGCAACACACAGTGAACACACACACCCCACAAAACTATAAAAACGCAAAAAAAAGAAAAATTAAAGAAAAGAGGTTGCAACGCGCGTTGGTGGCTTGACGCCGTGCTCAACGCCGTTGGCCAACGCAGAGGTGGGGTGTGGTAACGCGTTGGTGTGCTTAACGCGTTGGTGGCTTGATACATCATATAATACTTAAAGTGCAGATAAAAGATAGTAAAAAAATCATCGATAAATGATCGGGGAGGATGAAATTATTTGTACTCATAAGTACACAAGAGATAAAAAATGTAAATCGTAATCTTTCAAACAAATAAACAATGACAAAAAAATATCCAATAATGTGAGATAAATGACTATTAGCAAATCTGAACGAAACACTGACCTTAAGCTTTTTCTTTCAGATTTTAAAGAGAGCCGTTTGTGCAACATTTTAAAGGAAATATAACCAACCCTCTACATTCTTACTTATAAACACATTCAAGTTTTGCCAATGAGTCAATGTGGGATAAACGAAACCTACTTTTCTTTTTCTTTTGATAAGCTTCTTATTCGAACAACTTGTTTGCATACATTAACGATTCATATTTTCACTTCTCCTAAACTAAGGACAAAATTAGTATGTCATATTAAACGCAATTAATAAAATCTTTGAAAACAAGCATAAATAATATGTTGTATGTTGTTGTATATAGCTTAATGAAGACACATGAAACTAAAAATCAACTAATAGGTAGCGTTTGAGATGCTATGGATATTTTTGGCAACAAGCAATTGGTGGTACGTTTTTTTTAAACATTTCAAATCAAAACGTTACTGCTAGTAGCATTTATTAGCAAGTGACTTCTACAATTAGTAATTGTAATTATACACCTATCTTACTAGTAAACATCAAAGGGCATGCACAATGGTTAAACCTCTAAAAGGTTTATAACGTGACATGTCATACAATAATATCAATTCATAAATCTTTTCAATATAAAAACCTTTTCTCATTATAATAAACTTGTTAAGATTTTATAAAATGTATTAAACATTAAATGGGTTACTCACATTTGCTTGTGATGAAAAGGTTCATAATCTTGAACCTAGGTCATTCCATGTTAGTATAAAACTCACTCCACTATGATCTAAATATTTATAAACCTTTTTATTTTTTACAAATATTTTGATAGACATTTCAAAGTGGATGCTCTAACAATACAAACAATTATTGCTTCCCTAAATGGGTTATTTACATTAGTAATATTATCTTTAGAGCACTACGTATCGGGAAAGTTATGCGACACAACTCAACCTATATCTTAACACAAAAAAACAACCTCCTTCCATCACTCAAGTAAAAAGACACTCCGGGCACTAGGGGTGAGCATAACGGACTGCGGACCGGACTGAACCAAGTTAACGGCGTGCACCAGACGGACTGAACTATCTACGGTCCGAGTCCTTGTCACATAGTTTACCTCATGTTCGTCCGCGGTCTGGTTCGGTTTGGTCTTATGTCTAACTGATCATTATGCGTTCTCGGACTGGACCGGATTCGGTCTGGTCATCGGTCCGTGATTTTGGGCTAAATCGGTCTCGATCCGGTCGGAGTTTGACCCGATGTTCACCTCTAGCAAGCACACGCTTAAACCAAATAAAACCCCATATAAAAAATAACATATAGGGGTTTGGTGGCGAGTTGGTCTTAATGTTGAATGATGTGTAAAAAGTAGACAAAAGTAGGGGTTGCAATAAGGTATAGTAAGTTAACGTAGAGGGGTTGATGAAAGTTTTACACTTGGAAGCAATTGATTTAATTTAGGGTAATTTGTTGTCTGTGTAAGTTTTCCTATTCATCATATTATTCTCTTATAATTTTATGTAATTTTTATTACCATCGATTTGCCAAAATATTTTAGGCTTGTGTTTATGTTCTGGTTAGGATACGTGAGATAGTTTGTGGTATAAATATTGTGACAATTTATAAAAAAACAAAAAACTAAAGGATTTTGAAAATGATAAAATTATTTGATTGGAATATAACATTGGTGGTTTGGTGTTCACAAGAGATTTGGATATAATAAAATGGCAAGCAACGCATGTTTGTATGATCATTAGCAAAAATGTCAATTCCTATATTACGAGGCGAACGTTGGGACTTGCCCATGAGGTATGTTGTTACTAGGAACGTGTTTCGTTTATCGATTTTAGTCGTATAACTTAGTCTAAGATCCCAACAACTCCACAGTTCCAGTAAGCGGCTGAATACGCTTGTTAGCTTCTTCCACGATTTTATTAACAATCAGAAATCTCTAATCCTTTTAAGAGGTCTAGTTTTATCTTTCCGCTAATATCCTCAAGTGGAAAGCTATCCAACCCACGACTACAGTGCCTCTACTGCACTAAGAAGGGCAGGCTTGACATGTGACAGGAATGCTTTGACATCAGGACCAACAAATTTCTGTAATGCGCCAATAAGTTTGGCATTTCTAGTAGCAGCGGCATTTTGATTGTAAACCAGTATCTTTGCAGAAATCAGTTAAAAACTTCAGTTCTAGATGTGCAACACCAAAGTCGTCATCTGCAGATACCATCCACAACAAATTTCCAATTCCCATGCAACTTTTGAACAGACTGTTTCACCTTTAAACTAATAAGTTACAGTTTAACATATTTAATAATCAATCGAGTAATAGTCTCGACATTCCTGCTTTCTTTATCAAACAGTCTTTTATTCCTCTCATTCCTCAAGATGCTCCTTATAGCATTGTCATTGTTTAGCTTTACCAATGCATCAATAATTCCTTTCCAATCATTAGGCAAAGTACTACTTCCAACCTTCCTTTTCAACACAGTCTATATGTTAATAGAATAGTTACAGCGGGCAAAAAAATGTCTGTGAGAATCAGGGCATTGTTTGCATAAGAGGTGGTTCATCACTCCATTGTTATTTTGAGTTCATTTTATCTTTCATAACATGCTATTAATTAAAGTAATCACTATTGTCTTATCTTTTATCAAGAGTAGTTAGACGAGATTACTCTGGGTAATTGCTCACAGTTTCAAGTTTATGCTTGTTCTAATGGATTTATAGTATATCAGATAGGTTTATGCACATAACCCAACAACTTATCATCTTCATGTTTTCCTATTTTTTCGCATAACGAGTTTCTAAAGCACTCCTATTGCTAACCCACTCGTACCTTGCAATGACTTTCTAGAAAGAATAAGCTGCACATCAGCATCAATTTATCCTACATGCCGCATTGGATATTGTTCAGGATCTTGCATGGACTCATAATCACTCTCACCGACAATCACAATACAGGGAAAGTTTATTTTTATTTATCTCATCTTTCGTGGTTATGTACTTATGGTTAAATTTTCTGGTTCCAGGTTTTTGAAAGCGATCGATAGGTTCAACGATTTGGTGGTGTCAGTATACGTGACAGCTGGTCATATCCTTCTTTTTGTAATTTTTTGTTAGTTAGTCCAACATTGCGTTACACGAACAACACGCTACTTAAAATATGGAATTAGTTTCAGCTTGTTTCAATGCCAGTTAGCTACAAAAGTTTCATAGTTGGTATAATCAGTAAATTTGTATTGGCATATTTTCATTTATTTTCCCTAACTCAAGCTGTACATATGCGATTGATGCTGCTTCATGACTCTCGTAATGATGATGGAATCAAGAGCTCTACATAAAGGCAAGTTTTTGTGACTTATTGACTGTTTTTGTGATTGTGAGCGCTCTCCTAAAGCGCATATCTGTTCCTATTTGGGAAACCAATGTTTTAATTTGTTTTGCCTTACCAAATGTTTTAATGTTACTTTCAACTCTTTACAAATCCTTCTAAATCCTCTCTACCTGCCAGGATCTCGTGTTACATCTTCACATTTTGATACAAAGGTCCGAGCCCTTGCTAGAAGGTACCTATAAGGTTGTCATCTGAAATCCTCGTGTAAACTTCAATTTCCATCCATTCTATTGTAATCACAACCCTGTGTCAACTTTGGGTTTCTGTTGTTAGTGACTATTGAATTCACAGGGTAGTGTAGAAGTGAGTGATGTTAGCCGATTATACATGGCCTTTTGTTTGCTTTCAGTTTTGACTAGGGACTAGGGTAGCGAATTCGAGTGTGTCACCCATTGGCACACCGAGTTCCTTCAATTTGTCCCTCTCCATTTCATAGCCCATACAGTAACCCTCACGGCGAACTCAACTGGCATGGACCCCATGACCGTCCACTTATTACTTTTAGAATTGAACACTTCTAATGTCGGCTCGTATGAGGCGGCGCCGCCATTTGCAGCCTCGAAATCCCCACCAGCCAATACAGCTTGAAATGTGTTAGGTAAAACCATTCCTGACGCCCACAGCTGGATTAGTCCTTGATTTTTGCAGATGTGGAAGGTGACCAAATTGACCAGTAAACGGATTACAAACTGACAACCGAATAGGTACACCTCCGGTGGACTTAAACAATATCAAACCTTGTCCTCCAATAGTCGACACAGGTCTAGTCATACTAGGAACACGTTCCAAATTGAGCCAGTGCCAACTTCTCTGTATCGGGTCATGAACAAAACACAATTGCATGCTGGTGCTACGAGTGGGCAAGGCAATGAACCATGACTAGCGATGGCGGCAGATTTGCCTCGTCTCTCTTCCACAGTCATGCCAGTGGATGACATGACATTGCGGTCAACTCTTGACTAGTTTGGTGCGTATTAAAAATGTTATTGTAATTAGTCTTTGATTATATCTAAGTAAAAACAATCTGGTGGACAGATTGATAGTCACTATTGCAGAAACTGATAATTTGTGTTAGATAGTAGAACTAAGTATATAATAACCTCTTATATTAAGATTATAATATACTGAAACCAAGTCATAGACAACCTAAGTATGTGTATCATTTCACTCAGATTAGTTTCAGTATTTTTTTTAAAATTTTTTTTAGAAATGCAATTAGTTTCGGTATTAAACAGGTCAAGCTATGAACAGTTTTTGACCACTTGGTCTTGACTTGAATGAAATGTTTCCTCATTTTATATCTTATATATTGATTGAGAATTGTATAAGTATGCTTTTGCATCAGTGGTAGGGACCTGTCAATAGATGAAATCGAAAAGTTTGTAGTTATCTTCTAGCCAAACTCTCATTGCTGGCTGAATGCCACATGTGCCGCTACCTCATCGGCTCATAATGCACAACATGCAGATGTCTAATGGCTATATGATACATCTTTAGAATGTAGGACCAGAGCTTGATGCAACCATTTGGGCCCGAAAACCAAATCTGATGAGCATCAATGAACGAACGATAAAAATTTCATCTTTTTAAGACAAGGACTAGTAGACATTGCACCTACCACATCCATACACCAATTTGGAAGATGAAAACAAGGAACCAAAATTGAAGTTCTTTTTCCTTTGTTTTTTAGTCACTGTCTTACTCTTGTTAGTGATGCACAACACTTTACAAGTTGGAAAGGTCACAAAGATGCCTTTCACATCTTAACATGTGACATTATTTTCTAAATGGTTGGTGAATAATTGCAGAATGTCATCAAACCCACCCCAAAAAAATACACAAAATTCTTGCTGTAAGATTTGGCTTTTCTGGAAGATTTCATACAGTAAGTTCAAGATTTCGGAAAAAAACTGAAGTTGGGGTTGGTTTTCTTACTGACAGACAGATTGTTCGAAAGTGAAGTTTTGAGCTCACACATTGGCAAAAGAATGTAAAAATGTCTCTCCACGCGAGTTACCAGTCAAATTTGTGGTACAGATTGTGTAAGCAAAAGATTCAACCGAAAACAAGGATGAATCGAGTTATAGTAGTAACCCCGGTTGCAGAAAGAAACAACAAATCTACATCTACAAAAAGTCTTGGCTTAAATTCAACTTTGGTAAGTAGTAGTGATCCTACTAAAAGCTCCTTGTTGCGTCAGCCAAATGCTGGGGTGAGAATAATCGGAGGTGTGTCAGCTGACGTGACAGTGGATTTTGTTAATAAGCTCGTAAAATGGAACAATGAGGGTAAAGATAACGGAAATGGACAACCCTATGTTCTTTGTTCAGATCTAGTTTTAAGCAATTCTTGCCAACTGAGTAATGACGGCCAAATAGTGGAAATTTTGAGACATAAAAGGACGTTTCTCGAGAGATCTGGGGCTTGTTGTATAGTGATCCCTTTTCACATATCACATTTATGGTATGATGAAGTTTCAAAAGGGTGTTCAGTTCCTGTACTAAATATGGGTGACTGTGTTGCAAAAGAGCTTGGAAGCCAAGTTAAAGCCAATTGAAGCTGGAAGTCCTATGCGAATTGGAGTTCTTGCCACCAATGCAATCCTAAACGCGGGATTTTAGCAAGATAGGCAGGTTAGGTAATGGGTAAATTTGGGCTTAGTTTGAAATGTGTCATTAAGTATAGGTCAGGTTTGCTTAATCTATGAAAACTAATCGTCCATATTTAATGTTTTTATATATGTTAATTATGAGTAAAAAAACAATATTTTTACAAATACATCGTTAAATAAAAATAGTTAGAAGGTTGTAATGCATTAGAAATAGACTTTTGGCGAGTTTCAGCCCGATTGGGATAAACACAACCAAATTGACCCATTCAAAACTATATATGTTATAAAGTTACCTCCTTAGCTACAAGTGACGAAAAGGTATACTGCAGGGTTTTGAGGTTATTCTGCCCGATAAAACTACCATAGAACACACAATAATCATAACCAACAAAGCCAAAAGCAAAAAAGACATAGAAGGAGCGCAAAACCTTTTGAGAATTGCAATACATGTGGTGCTTCCTTTGAGGGCTGTGAACACCATCATTCTTGCCTCGGATGATCTGCGGGATATTTTGCCATATGATGATCCTTTGTTGAAAAAATGTGTCGACCCACTGGATTCATTAGCTAGGTCAACAGTCAAGCTTGCTCAATCTGTTATTCAAAGCTTTTAATACACACGCATAAGATATACAAAAATGGTGAAGTAGTATTTCGTGTATTGCTAGTAGATAAGTATTGGTACCATTTGTGATTCTTTCAAAAAACAAATACTACATATCAAGGGAATGTTCTTGAGATAACAACAATAGTAATAGTAATTTCATGAAGATAAAATGCCTACATAAGCTTTAGCAAATCTGCAGCACGAAACATAGTGCCATCTTAAAAGTTAAAACGCACGTTAGCTAATTACATCATATTTCTAATTCTTGCTGAGTTAAAATATGGGACGCGTGGAACTATATGGTATGAAGAACAGCCGAAAAACTCTACTTAGTTTGTTACATTCCCAGTTTCAACTGATGCACTATTCGATATCGAGTGGATAAATAGTTAACATCAATTTCATTTGAGTTGTCGAGCTAGCTACTTCTAAGAATGATGAACATCATTTACGTGTCATCTTACATTTTCAGTCTTTATTCAAAAGCATTTAGACACTACTTTTTATTACATAAACGAGCTAAGTTAAGCCATTTACTTTTAACCTTATGCTATTTGTTCTTTTTATTATGAGTTGCCATTTGTAATAACCAATGTTATAGATAGGCTTGAGGTGTGGCGTGACAACATGATTAAGCCTCAAGTCTTAGAGTGCTAGGTACTATATCATCGTCATATCATCTTTAACATTTTAACACCAACACATTAAAAAACCGCTTATCATAATACCTCATAACACACCCTTTTGGAACCCACTTTTTTTCTCTTTTATATTTATTCAATCAAACTAAATATTTAATCATTTAATAAAAAAACAAATTATAATTAAAAAAATTAAAAACGAAAAAAAGTATATATACAAATAGGTTGAGCCTGATTCATTATCCAGTAAAATCCAAACAAAACCCTATCTCTTTCTTCTTCCTCTCAAACCCTCGACACACACACATACACACTACACACACTCAATCAACACACACACAATATTTGTAAAGTCACCAAAATGTGTAACCATTCTGTGAACTTTTTTTAAAAAAAAATTTAAAAGTAAAAGAGAACTTTTTTTTTAAAAAAATTAAAAATTTGTTTTTTGTTTTTAAAAAAAAATGTACAGTCAAAGTAAAAGTCAACTATTTTTTTAAAAAAATAAAAATTTAAATTTTGTATAATCAAAGTAAAAGTCAATTTTTTTTTTTAAAATTTAAAATTGTTTTTTTGTTTTTTTAAAAAAAATTTATACTTTGTTTTATTACAATTTTTTTTAGAAAACATAAAAAAAAGTATAATAAAAAATATTTACATTTTTTTTAATTTTTAAAGAAAACATAAAATAAAATATAACAAAAAAAATTTAAGCGATGTTTTCTTTAAAAATTAAAAAAAATGTAAATATTTTTTGTTACACTTTGTATTATGTTTTCTAAAAAAATTGTAATAAAACAAAGAATAAATTTAAAAAAAAAAACAAAAAAACAATTTAAAATTTTTTTTTAAAAGTTGACTTTCTCTTTTGATTATACAAATTTAAGTAGGTTACTCATAATAGTACAAAGCAAAAAGTATATTACTCATTTATAGCTTTTGTCCATTTGATTAACGTAAACTTGCTAGTTACATCTATACGTTTGCTGCCAAAAAAATATCCATAGCATGTTAAACGTTACGTATTACGGAGTAGTTAATTTTTAGTTTCATGCGCGTGTCTTAATTGAGATATACGTACAGCCATACAGGCATCCAACATACAACGTGTGCCCCGAAATCAACAAATTCTTTATGCTTGTTTTCGAAGAATTTTATTATCTGCGTTTAACAAAATATATAGTAGTTTCAAGGGTTGACCATATTGGACCGTCGATCAGATCAGACCGAGAAATCGGATCGAACGGACTAGACCAAACACAATTTGGTCCGGTCCTTGGTCCATGTTTTTCCTTAAATTCGGTCATCGGTCCGGTCGGTCCAGTCTCACAAAAAACCCGGCGATTATGCTTTGTTGGACCGGACCGGACCGAAGACCCAACCAGACCATTTCGGTCCGGTTCGACATTTCGGACAGATTCAGTTTCGATCCGATCCGGTCTGGTTTTCTAACCGTGATCACCCTTAGTACTAGTTTGTGCTTGTTACGACTAATTAATTAATAATATGAAGGTAATGAAAAGATACTTAAAGACGACAAATCCTTAGTTTAGAAGAAGTGAAAATATGAACAGTTCATGAATACAAACAAGGTGTTTGGATATGAAACTTAACAAAAGAATTTTTATCCCACATTGATTCATTCGCAAAACTTGAATGTGTTTATAACTAGGAATGTAGAAGGTTGGTTATAATTGTCACACCCCTAAAATCGGACGGCAGTGGAATGGTAACATCGGGGTGCGACTTCATAGTCCATACGCACAAGTCACGGAAAACGACCTCAAAAGAGACGTTTTAAGATAAATTTCACATTCGTTATATTAAAATCAGAGTTTACAAAGGATCCTATTTATAATGCAATAGAAACATTTTGTTTATTTTAAAACGTTTGTCGAATGGTATACAAGTTATTAAGCCTTCAAAAATTAT
>BQNB010043515.1:1031-45469 GCA_026074375.1 Tanacetum coccineum | reverse complement strand
AACATATTTGTTCTTTTTAGAATATATGTGCAGAATTACAATTATTGAAGGTGTGTATGTATGTTTTTGAAAGTTCTCGCAGTTCTCGCACTTAAAATGGTACTGAAAATAAAGTCTATATATATATATATAGTAGGGATCCAGTGAGAAGTAAATTAAAATAAGAAGTGGTGAGAAGTAACTAAAACCACACATTTGAGATGCAACGACTTGCATGAGATGCATTTTTATTCATTTAGATGCACCATTTTGAGTTTCAAACATTAATTTGATGTGTAGATGGTGCAAATTAATTTTCATGATTTTGGCACATGCAGAGGAACAAAAAACAAGAGAAAAAATGAAATGCATCTAATATATGTATATGCATCTAATTAAAAGCTAGAAAACACATTATGATGCGTTATAATGCATCTAAAATTATAGAGATGCATCTAATTTAAGTCGATGCATCTCGGATATGCGGTTATAGTTACTTCTTATCCTTCTTATTTAAAAAAACTTTTCATTTGATCCTAACTCTCTCAATATACTACATATTTATTATATATACATACATACATATATTTCTATACTTTAATTATATTATATATATATATATATATATATCTTATATTTATTATATAAGTCGCCCTAGTTAAATAATGTACATGTTTTTCACCAAGTAAAAAAAATATTCTTCATAGTAAACTTGTAAGGTTTTAAAATATAGTGGTCCTTTGTCAAAACAATTTTTAAGATCGACCACACATTACTATATGGAATCTGTAAATTTACAAAGGTTTGCACGAAAGTTGCGTGCAAGTTAAACGAAATAGTAAGGGAACTTTTAATAATTGGCACATAGCGAAATATGTGTATTTATAAATTTTGATATCATTAAAGTAAGGGTGTTATGGTGGTTGGCCCAGTGTTCCTTTGGAATTTAATTTGCTTTATCATCAAACTATTCCATCCAACCATACGAAATTTGACAAATGAATAAAATTAAATAACTTTAAAATTAAAATATCAAGAACAAATCAAAAAGAAAAAAAACCAAAAAAAGAGGTCCCCCCTCATCTATACACACAACTTAACCTTGTGTCATGCACCATCATCACACCATCATCTTTTTCTATCACCCACATATTACAATTATAAATATACACAATTACGGACAAAAACCAAGTCGTTTTGACTTCGGGCTTAACTTGCTATAGTAATGGGCTCCCATTTTAAGCCAGTCCAATTTTGGTTTTTTTTTAATTATTTTTTTTTTGTTACTTTTTTTTTAAATATTGTACGCACAAAGTAGGAGGAAAAAAAAATATTACAAAAGTTCTGATTTATTCAGATAAAAAAATACCCGCGAAAAACATCTTAGATTACTAATAACTTTTAAATAATCGATATAGATCACAAACGTTCACCCATTATATAAAAAAAAAACTCCATATAGCCAAAAAAAAACAACACTTTAACTGAGGCACAACACATAAGACATATAAAAAAAATTATTACTAAATATATACATATTTGTCGACAAACTAGCATAAAATTCGCATAAAATGTGGCCCAAAGTAAAAAAAAAAAAAAACTATGCCAAATTAGCCTGAAATCTGGCCCAAAGTTAAAAAAAAAATACAAAACCAAGGTCCCTCAACTTTTAACTATTTCGATTTTCTTACACAAAAATCCCGTAAAAAATATAACAAAAAAAAACGTCAAGTTTTTTTTTGTTCACAACTTTTTTAAATTCATCGGCCCAAAAAAAAAGGAAATAGAACCGTCCAAAAAAAGAAAAATATTCGGGAAAAAATTAAACCCTACATCGCAAATTTTTTTTTCCCGTATGTACAAAAAAGAACATATCCGGGAAAAAATTAGCCAAAGTATTAATAAAAAAATACAAACGGACCCTCACACTTTTAATATTTATGATTTTCTTACACATAAAATTCCCGTAAAAAAATTTACAAAACTTCCCAAAAAAAGAAAATATTTGGGAAAAAATTAGCCTGTCCATAACGCATTGCCCAAAAAAAACCCCCCGAAACGTAAAAAAAAATTATTCCGGAAAAAATTAGCCCCACCGCAACGTGCGTGTTCTTTTGCTTGTATATATCAAAAGCCGCATAAAACGACGCGTTTTTGCCGCCTTGCTACAGTACCGCTACAGTAACCGGCCCATTGAGCTCCCAGTTTGGGCAGCTTTTTTTAAGTAGTTACTATAAAAAAATTTGCTCGGCACAAAATAGGAAAAAAAATACAAACTGATTTATTCAGATAAAAAAATACCCGCGACATGAGGCCCAACACATAAGCCCATATAAAAAAAACAAACTATTAAACATGGACCGAAAAATAATCCCAATATTAAAAAAAATTGGCTCGGCCACAATATAGGAAAAAAATTACAAAATGTATGATTTAATCAGATTAAAAAAGATACCCGCGACATGAGACCCAACACATAAGTTTTTTTTTAAGTAGGCAATATAAAAAAAAATTGCTCGGCCACAATATCAGAAATTTTTTTTACAAAAGTTCTGATTTATTCAAAAATAAAAAAATATCCGGACATGGGCCAATCACATAAGCCCCTATAAAAAAACAAAAAACATTAAACATGAGACCGAAAAAATAAACATGATAAAAAAAAATTGTGGCACAAAATAGAAAAAAAAAATTACAAAAAATAATGATTTAATCAGTAAAAAAAATACCGCGGACATGAGGCCCAACTCATAAGCCCAATATAAAAAAACTATTTATTAAAACAAGAGACCGAAAAAATAAACCCAATATAAAAAAAAATTGCTCGGCACAAATAGAAAAAATAATACAATAATACTGATTTTATCAGTTAAAAAATATCTGCGAATGAACCCAACACATTACTATTAAACATGAGGCCAGCCCAACGCGGGCTTATTTTGCTTGATAAAAAAAAACAGAAAATAAAATTATAATAACAAAAAACAAACAAAAAAAAACAAATAAAATCCTTAAAAAAAATAATTGTCGACACCAATTTAAAAAAAAATACCCGCCCCGCACTAACGAAAACATACCTGGCCCGCAGCAATGCTCGAATACTTTTGCTTGTTAAAAATTATGTATCATTTAAAATAAAATCTATGTTATTAGTTGAATTTGCAATTTTGGTAGCCTGCCCTGCTTTGCTGAACCAACACACTATCGTGTTACTTACCCGGACCCCCTGAAGGGGGCATCCTTAAGCGTCCTGTTGCCACGGCAAAGCACCCCAAGAAGTTACACATTAGCATCTCATAATACCAACTTTCAGAATGTCATATGTGATCAATGAAACTATCTACTAGGTTGCTATCCCAAGACGCCATTCGGCATCTTCTTAGCAGCAAGTCAAGATAGACAAGACGGCATTGATTGGACAAGGCATCATGAGTCCCATCGGGGCGGGGGAGCTGGCAGCTCCCTGGTGCACTACTTGTCCGCTTCCCCGGGAGTAGTGACCCCGGTGAAGCTGCCATACTGACCGATGCGGCTCCATACCCTGGATGGAGGTAAGCAGCGGGAGATAACTGATTTATCAGTTTCTTCTTCCCTTACTCACCTCCAGCAATGCTCGAATACTTTTGCTTGTTAAAAATTATGTATCATTTAAAATAAAAAAAAAATCTTTGTTATCTAGGTTGAATTCTGCAATTTTGGTAGATAAATAGATTCTGTAGTCTACAAGTTAGGGGTGAGATGGTGGGATCGGTGCGGTTTTCTGGCTAAAACCACAACCGCTCAGTAATTGCGGTTTTTAAAAAGTAAGGATCCGCAACCGCGCGGTTTTTGCGGTTTCGGTTTTGCGGGTTTTTGCGGGTTTTTGCGGGTTTTAACCGCACCGCACCACCACTTATAATTTATATAATTAATGTGGATTTTTGCGGTTATTGGTTTACAATGTTGGTTTTTTCGGTTATAACAATACATATATTTAATGTAAACACATACATCACTTAGAATATTATTGATAATATGCACTAGAAGCCTTATAACACACATAAAATAATCAATGTGTCGTTTTTCGATTTAAAATAATCAATGTGCGGTGCGGTGCGGGTTTTGTGGTGCGGTTTTACGGGTAAAACCGCAACCCCACCGCATTTGCGGTTTTTCTTTTTTCTTAAAACCGATTGATAAATGCTTAATTGTATATATTAAATACCCGGGATTTTGCCAAATAAAAGCCAAATAATGCCAAAAGGATAGAAAAATGTGTGCTTTTGTGTCTATTGTGCAGGATTGGATATGTAAAGGACAAAAAAGTGGAGGCAAAACTGTCTAAAAGACAAAGAAACGGAAGAGACAAGACATGACGTGAAGAATGAAAGCCAATCTTAAAAAGCCGGATCAGCCCGACAACAAGGAAAGAAAGTCAAAACCCAAATGAAAGTCAAAGGGCCAAAATTGCAAAAGATGGAAGTTGGTTATTAAAAGGAGAAAGGAGATAGAAAAGTTCAAGGGCCATAAGTGCAAACATTTAAACTTCTTTTACACTACAATAGTGGGAATGAAACGCAGGGACTGAAGTTGCCAATACCTCAAAGATTCAAACAACACACGCGGCTTAACTCTTTCTTATAACCGCCCCTAACCAACTTTCCCGCCCAAACTCACAACAAACCCAACTTCTTCAATCACTCTCCTGCTTCTTCCCTCTTTTCTTTACCTCGTATTAAACCCTCCTCCACATCATTGCGCTTACGTGGCAACACTTGATTGGTCCTAACACCTCATCGATCAAGATCAACGGTTTAAAATCAAACTCAAGAGATCCAACGGCTCGAAATGAACCTAGCTTTACATCACTCTTGTCATATCTCTCTATAGTAATATAAGCTCAAGCCTTCAGGATGAGTAGTTTAGTTAGTTAGAAACCCAATATAAAAAAAATTGCTCGGCACAAAATAGGAAAAATTTTACAAAAGTACTGATTTAATCAGATAAAAAAATACTCGCGACATGAGGCCCAACACATAAGTTTTTTTTAAGTAGGCAATATAAAAAAATTGCTCGGCACAAAATAGAAAAAAAATTACAAAAGTACTGATTTATTCAGATAAAAAAATACCCGCGACATGAAGCCCAACACATAAGCCCATATAAAAAACAAGCTATTAAACATGAGACCGAAAAAATAAACCCTATATAAAAAAAATTGCTCGACACAAAATAGAAAAAAAACATTACAAAAATACTGATTTAATCAGATTAAAAAATACCCACGACATGAGACCCAACACATAAGCTCATATAAAAAAAACTATTATTAAACATAAGACCGAAAAAATAAACCCAATATAAAAAAAATTGCTCGGCACAAAATAGAAAAAAAAAACAAAAATACTGATTTAATCAGATTAAAAAATACCTGCGACATGAAACCCAACACATACTATTAAACATGAGGCCCAGCCACAACGCGCGAGCTATTTTGCTTGATAAAAAAACCAGAAAATAAAATTAAAAAACAAAAACAAAACAGAAAAACAAAAAAACCTAAAAAAAATAATTGTCGACACCAATTTAAAAAAAAATCCGCCCCGCACTAACGAAAACATACCTGGCCCGCAGCAATGCTCGAATACTTTTGCTTGTTAAAAATTATGTATCATTTAAAATAAAATCTATGTTATTAGTTAAATTTGCAATTTTGGTAGTACAATAGATTCTGTAGTCTCACAAGTAGGGGTGAGCATGGTGCGGATCGGTGCGGATTCTGGCAAAAACCACACCGCATCCGCAATTGCGGTTTTTAAAAAGTAAGGATCCGCAACCGCGCGGGATTTAAAATAATCAATGTGCGGTGCGGTGCGGGTTTTGTGGTGCGGTTTTACGGGTAAAACCGCAACCCCACCGCATTTGTGGTTTTTCTTTTTTCTTAAAACCGATCCACCAGTTTTTGCCATGGTGCGGTTTTTGTGGTGCGATTTTTTGCGGTTTTTGCGGTTTTGCGGTTTGGTTTCTGCTCACCCCTACTCACAAGTTCAAATGCACTTTTTCGAATATTTACGCATCTTGTTACGCTTTTACTTTTTACCGCTATGTAAATTCTATCGTAAAGTTAGGCAATCCATGATTGGTATTGGTTTTCGCTTATTGTCCTTGAGCCAGTGCCTATAAAAGATCAATGATGATTGTTATTAAAGTTTTTCTGAGACTAATATTTCAGCAAAAAAAAAACAATTAGAAAAAGAGGAATAAAAAGCTAGTTTGGAAAGTATATAGAAGGAGACGTTTCCTCGTTTTTCAGATGTGTGTATCTTCTGACACATAATAATAATAATTTTGATATAAGTAGGAAGCAACCTATTTGTTGTTTATTTAATCACACATCTACATCTTTATATATCTTTTTCTCTCTCTCTCTAAAAAGTTATCTTTGTTTATATGAGTGAGAGAGAGAGAGAGTAGCAGCATATCATGATCATCATCAAAGTTACTGGTTTCCTCAAATGATTTGAAAAAAAAAAGGTCAAATCAGCTACACACACTTTCACACATCAACAACACACACACACATATAGAAAGAGAGTAAGAAAAAGAAAGCACTGTCACTGCAAATCACAGAATTGAGAGGTTCATCTTCTCTTTCTTTCTATATTAAATGAGATACTAGATTTCTTGAAAATGAGTGAATTGTATACTATATAGTACTACTAATTTAGATAAGAAAATTTCCATTTTTGTTTTGTGTGTGTAATGTAACATATCTCATCTCTCTCTAGCTCTCTAACTCTCCCACATACACACATATACAAACTTCTTTTTTTATATGGCTATAGAGAGAGAGAGAGCTAGAGGGTTCATGCAGTTATCAAACTCACTACAAAAAACAACTATGGTGGTTGGTTTATGATGGTGTTCATGATGTCACTTTAGAATAAATTTAAAGCTAGTACTTACAAATATGTACTTGTTCTTTGGTCTAACTTTCAGATAGTGGTGATGATGATGATGATGGAGCTGCAGTACTTGTATACTGTCATTAGAAATCCATCACAATTTTTCTCATCTTGAGGTACCTCCTCCTATATATATGTTTATGTCACTGTGTGTGTGTTTAACTACATAATAAAATTGATCATATAATTCACATATAAAGATGTTATCATTATTAGACTAATGAAGTAATAACATTTATCAAACCAGAAAGCTCATTCGTAACGGAGATTTTAGTTTACTTGAGATAAAATTTATACATCTGATCCAAGCATACAAAATGGTTCTGTGTGCATATTGTGTGAAATAAATTTTTTGTTTCTTGTGTATTCGTTTAAACTAATCCTAGCTTTTTCTTTGGTATATAATATACTCAGTTAAAGAGAAATGTTTAACTTTGTGAAGGTGTGAACAATACTAGAAAGATTGGAGGCTAGAATTGAAAATATCAAAAGTAAGATTTGAAATAATACTCTGAATATAATAAAGATCGATCTATGGCGACTTACTACGATAGTAATTCCGAAATTCAAGGTTGGAGACGGGGGGGTTACAGAACGCTTATATTCTAATGAATCCCGGTTTACGTTAATATACACGATACACAACAACCAATCGCAGCAACCACCGTCACAACAAGGAAACATTATGTTCGTGCACAATCATCATCGGCACACATCTTTATCACACACAGCACAACCTACCACTTCCCAAACACAACAATTCGTTGGTGTCCCACTTTCAGTACAACCATCGGTCTCAATTCATTCGCAACATGACATGTCCACCTTACACGCCGTTATGCCCACGATTCACCTACAACATGTATAACCCCGTGGAAATGACAACACAACCACAAGAAATCACTAGGTTCCAACAAGCTTGTCCTTAAGTTTTGAGTCTTCTCAAACAACGTTCCCTTCGGATTCACAAGCTCTGATAACCAAAATATCCACCAACTGTGAAGAAATATGCACTGTGGATTGATAACACCATCAGACAGGGATTTCGAAATGTGAATGGTCTACAGAGTGTGTGTTGCTTCTAAGAACTTTGAAGCACACAGAGCTTCATGAGGAATTGTGAATGTTGTAAAATGTGTACAAGAATTCGATCAGTCCAAGTAAAAGTCTCAAAGCAATGGATCACCGACAGCTCGAGAGGGATGAGTGGTGAAGAAACAAGTAGTAAACGTGTGATGTGGCGCCGAGTTAACTACGCCGAAAGGCAGAAGTTCAAATGAGAAAGCAAAGCTTGTAAACATGCTAGATGAGGTAACTATTTGATGAATAAAATAGTTTACTCTGTTACGAGCTGTTAAATTATATCGTTATAAACTTTTTGGTGTCTTGAAGGTGGAGCAGAGGTACCGACAATACCATAACCAGATGCAAATTGTGATCTCGTGGTTTGAACAAGCCACGCTGAATAGGGTCTGCTAAAACCTACACAGCTCTAGCCCTTCAGACAATTTCAAATCAATTTAGGTGCCTAAAAGATGCGATTTTGGGACATGATAAATACTGCCTTAGTCAGAGTTTAGGTAGAAGAAGAATAGTTTCGTTGTAAACTGAAGCGGTCACGTTTGAAATTTGTAGATAATCAACTTAGGCAACAGAGGGCTTTACAGCAATTGGGAATGATCCAACACAATGCTTGGAGACCACAAAGAGGATTGCCTGAGCGTTCTGTTTCTGTCCTTCGTGCTTGGCTCTTTGAACATTTCCTACATCCGTAAGAATCAAAACATATAAGAACTATGTATATATGCTTGTGTTTTTTCAATTGGTACTAACCAAATTTTTGTTATTTAAATGCAGTTATCCTAAAGATTCAGATAAGCACATGCTTGCGAAACAAACTGGTCTAACTAGGGGTCAGGTATGTATAGAATCATCCTTTCATCTCTGTTTTATATATATTCTTTTTCTGCCGTTCAAGAAAAAAAATTCTTTTGTTTGAAAATTGATCTAATGATCATGATATCATACTTTCAGGTTTCAAACTGGTTCATCAATGCGCGAGTGAGGCTATGGAAGCCCATGGTGGAGGAGATGTACTTGGAGGAAATCAAATAAAACGAGCAGAACAAGTCAGATGAAAACAACGCAACAAGGAAAAAAAAAAAAAAAAGAAAAAAAAATTTATATGGAAATAAAAAAAAAATATAAAAAATTTTGTGGGGGGGGGGGGGGGGGGGGGTAAAATAAAAAAGGCGAACAAAGTGAGGATAACTCATCATCCAAACATGAAAAAAGCTTGTCACCAGAGAACTCAAAAAGAGGTTTCAACCACCCTCCACCGCCACAAATGACCGTTTCAACTACCATCTCAACTTCTCCAACCGCCACAAGAATCAACTCCAACTACCCCTCTAGATTCTCCTCTTCGGCAATCACAGATTGAAGGAATTACACAATACAGCCCAAGAAACCAAGAAACAACGAGAGCCAAGATGCCGGCTTTACACTAATGGGAAACCCAACAGATTTCATGGGCAGTCTAGGTGGCTATCAAATCGGGGAAATAGGGCGTTTTAACCCTGAGCAATTCCATCCACAGTATTCAGGAAACGGGGTCTCTTTAACTTTAGGTCTGCCACACGGTGATAATCTATCAATGTCGGGTGGCCACCAGAGTTTCCTTCCTAATCAAAACATTCATCTCAGTAGAGGTGTGGAGTTAGGCGAATCTAATGAATTCGATTCTATGAATCAACAGCCGTCTTCACATTCAGCAGCCATGTATGAGACAATGAACATTCAGAACCAAAAAAGATTTGGATCTCAACCTTTGCCTGATTTTGTTGCTTAATTAACCAATGCATGGTTAGTGCAGCGCAAAGTCAAGATATTCAAGTATTCATCGTAGAGCAGGTCTATATACTTTGACGAACACGACCATTAAAGTTCTAAATAGATATAGATTATAAATTATCTAGATATTAAGATGTATATTATTTTTGTACCAGCAGATGGATAGAATGGATTGATATATTGTATGTATCATGTATGTATGTAAAACTAGTTATATATTTGAATCTGGGAGGTATACAAGATTGATATTTATAAAATATTATCAGTCATCATCTTCCTACGGTTATTACAAGATCAGTGTTCTAACTTCCATCTAGATCACTACAAGAAATAAGAGAACAGATGACGGTCTTTTCCCCGGCGACATTTGTCGCTGGGGAATATGCACTAAACGACAAAAAATTGTCCTACGAGGCACCAATTCTCATAGACTTTTTAGTCAAAGAAATCGAATGTTTTCTCCGGCGACATGTCGCCGGGGAATATGTCGTTAAATTTTGACCAAAAATTTCTACGTAAACCGTGGCGGGAATTTTTCCCGCTTACTTTTCCCCAGCGACATGTCGCTCGAGATAATAGGTTAATTAAAAAAAATAGTTAGTGTCAATTGGTTTGGACTTTTATATCACGAAATTAGGCATCTGGTTTTTTTAGACATATTTATTCCCCGACGACATGTCGCTTGGGATTGCGTTTGACTTTGTTGACTTTCAACTAAACTACGTTTTTTAGGTTCGTTTCGGTCTGATATTCCGTATATTTTAACAAAAAATATAGATACGTTTTTAAGTTGTGTTAATGTTTGTACCATTGACATGTCGAGGTGATATCGTTATACATAAACACATTCATATCATAAAAGTTTAAACAAAATCTTCACATACAATAAAACATACGAATTACATTGCAAATGACAAACTACTCCAAATCAAGTTTTTCCATTTCATTGAGAACTTCGTGGAATAGTGCAGTCGAATTAACTGTGTGTTGTTCCGGATGCATATGCATGTCCATTGTTGCCTTAAGTACACGTATCTTTCCACGCAAGTGCTTACAGTTTGAGCACTATGCATTTCTTGAAGATCCTAGAGAATAGTTTGTAGGTGTTGAAGGTCCTGAAGAATAGCTTGGAGGCGTTGAAGGTCCTGAAGAATAGCTTGGAGGTGTTGAATGTCCTGCAGAGTAACTTGGAGTCAATGAAGCTCCAGGAGAACTCAACAATTCACGAAGTCGGGTCTCTTTCCATAAAAAAAATCCACATTCAAAATGTTTTGGAGGCTGTTAAATAGTAAAAAAATCAATTCTTTTAACAACTAACCAGAATATTTATATATTACACAAATAAAAAACATGTGATTATTCACCTTTGATTTTGGACATGCATAGTATAGTTTACCGTAACTCTCAGGTTTATACGATTCTCGGAGAACTACATCTCCTTCTGCACACCTACACGCAAAAGCTTCATGTGGCACCATCTTCACCATCTTTTTGTGGTTGTGATGTTAAAAGTGTGTGACATGTTTGACGTTGTGATAGTATATGCTTTTATGGTATAAAAGAGTTTTTGGCGCAAGTTTTTGGCAGGGTATTTGGCAGGGGTATTTGGCGGGAGTATTTGGCAGGAGTATTTGGCAGGAGTATTTGGCGGGAGTTTTTGGCAGGAGTCTAATGAACACACCTTAAAAATGGAAGTAGTAGTTAAGTTTGCACAGTATAAAGATGTTAATACTGGTAGAGTAGTTAGTACTGTTAGTTAGTATTTGATATTGGTTATCCATATTGGCTACAACCCTTAACAGGCTAACGTATAACCATAACATATCGAATCATCCGTTGAACGTCTAATGTATAACCATAACATATCGACTCATCCGTTGAACATCTAATGTGTAACGATCGAGAAGGAAATAATTCACCGGAGATTGAGACACTTACTTATCATGTTCTAGCTACTTATGGGTGATTTCTAAGTAGTTTTGCTACCTTGTTATGACTTCCCGTTTATAATTTGAGCCGATTAACATCTAAATGTTGTAACAATAGCAATAGCAACTCATTTCCGTTTAAACAACTAATGTACAACATAGCAAATCGACTCATTGTTGAACAGCTAATGTACAATGAAAGCATATCGACTCCCTATGTTGGACATCTAAAGTGTAACCTAGCAGAGACTCATCGCGAGAGGAAGATCAAGAAGAAAATAATTCACCGGAGATTGAGACACTTACTTATCATGTTCTAGCTACTTATGGGTGATTTCTAAGTAGTTTTGCTACCTTTGTTATGACTATCATCGTTATAATTGAGCCGATGAACATCTAATGTGTAACGATAGCATATCGACTCATCCGTTAAACATCTAATGTACAACGATAACATATCGACTCATCCGTTGAACATCTAATGTACAACGATAGCATATCGACTCATCCGTTGGACATCTAATGTGTAACGATAGCAGAGAATCATCGCGAAGAGGAAGATCAAGAAGGAAATAATTCACCGGAGATTGAGACACTTACTTATCATGTTCTAGCTACTTATGGGTGATTTCTAAGTAGTTTTGCTACCTTTGTTATGACTATCATCGTTATAATTGAGCCGATGAACATCTAATGTGTAACGATAGCATATCGACTCATCCGTTAAACATCTAATGTACAACGATAACATATCGACTCATCCGTTGAACATCTAATGTACAACGATTATATATTTTATAAAAAATAATTGTAAATAATAATTATATATTTTATAAAAAATAATTGTAAATAATAATTATATATTTTATAAAAAATAATTTTAAATAATAATTATATACGAACCGACCGGAACGAACCGAGAAACCGGACCGACCCAGCCGAAACGAACCGATTATATATTTTATAAAAAATAATTGTAAATAATAATTATATATTTTATAAAAAATAATTTTAAATAATAATTATATACGAACCGACCGGAACGAACCGAGAAACCGGACCGACCCAGCCGAAACGAACCGATTATATATTTTATAAAAAATAATTATAAATATTAAATTATATATTTTATAAAAAATAATTTAAATATTATCATATAACGAACCGACCGGAACGAACCGAGAAACCGGACCGACCCAGCCGAAACGAACCGATTATATATTTTATAAAAAATAATTGTAAATAATATTATTTAAATATTTTAATAAAAAATAATTTTAAATATATAATATATAACGAACCGACTGGAACAACCCGTAGAAACCAGACCGACCCAGCCGAAACGAACCGATTATATATTTTATAAAAAATAATTGTAAATAATAATTATATATTTTAAAAAAAATAATTTTAAATAATATATTTTTAAATATTAATTATTAAAAACTCTAGTTTTTTAATAAATATAGTTTTGATATATTAATAAAGCTTTTTGTAAAAAATATAGTTTTGATATATTAATAAAACTTTATAATTTTTTAATAACACTTTCCCCGGCGACATGTCGCCGGGGAAACCTCTTTTTATTTTTGCGAAAAAACCCTCCAATATTTTCGTTATGGCGCCATTTTCCGCTAAAGGACAAAATTGTAGTTTCCCCGGCGACATGTCGCCGGGGAATGTCGCCGGGGATAAATCTGGTACTAAAAACAGATCTGAGTTTACAGACTCATCCCAAAACGTAAAACATAAAAAAACTACTCCTAGGCGATTTTAACAGCATCACCACCACCTCTCACCCACCACCACCTCCGGCACCACCACCACAGAACCCACCACCACCACCACTACTCACCACATAACCCACCACCACTCACCACCTCCTCACACGAGCACACGAGCACAATTAATACCGCCACCACCTCCTCCTCCTCTAAACCATAATTCTTTTCTAAACCCTCTAAATGATAATTCTTATACTTCTTTTTCTAACCCTATAATTGTTGGTGGTGACCTCTTGTAACACTAGCCGAGTCCACCATTGTAATTTTTGTTTTAATTTTTTTAATTATGATAAGGTTTGGTATAATTTGGTGTTAATTATAAAAATGTGTTAATTTTTTTTTGTTTGGCAGTTGGTAGCCGAGTCCACAGCCGGGCCGAGCCGAGTCCACAGCCGAGCCGACAACGGGCCGAATACACCGAATGTATGTTATAATTTTTATTTCTCCTTTTGGTATCCCGGGTGACATGTCGCCGGGGAATGTTTATTGTTTAAATTTTGTTAGTTTATAGTTATTATTAGGTGAATTGCGTTAAAATTATGTATGTTTATAGTTTGACATGTCTCCGGGGTGGTTATTAATACAATAAGCTCATATATGCTGAAATAAGTTGAAATAAGCTATAAGCTGTTTAAGAACAACTTATTTTAAAAAGCTGTTTAAAAACAGCTTATTTGATTTAAATGTATGTTTTTATATGATATAAATGGATATGCGTTTGGTATTTATTTTATTGAACCCTTTAGGATTTTAGGATTTTAGTGATTAATTTTGGAAAATACCCGTCTGAAATAAATCATCCTATAGAAAACCCGTCCGAAATTAATTTATTATAAATTAATTTTGGAAAATCCCCAGTTTGAGACTGCTTTTTGAATGTTTTGTCTCCTTTAGGATATGAATGCGTATAATTGGTTTACTATTTGAGATGATTTCGACAGTGTTTCTCCTTTACTCCTACAAATATGTCTTTAAACACATATTTGGAGAGTTGAGGGGAAATGTTGCCGAAATTTTCTCAAATAGTAAATCGGTTATACCCATTCATATGTGAAACGAATCATTCAAAGAGTAGGTTATAATTGCCTTCCATAGTTTCACTAGGTGAACAAAACATCTCGTATTCCTCATTTGAATGTGTATAATTAAGTTGCATATAATAAATAAATGTATCGTTAAAACGCAGTTATGGTATTTGATGATAAGACTTGGACACTTTTACAGTGTCATGAACCATTATTTTGTATCGGTCTTCAAAAATTCATTGATCATTGCAAGCCATTAGTGAATAGTGCCGAGAAAATAAAATGTCCATGCAAGTCTTGTCAAAATATATTATGAGTATGATATAGGTTTCAGTAATTTTGCTAACCAATACAATGATCAAAAAATTTAATTTAACTACATTAAATATACGAACAGAACTTGTAGCGTGCTTGCGGTGATTATTAGTCCAAACTTTTCAAATTATTATAGTGACAATTGCATCTAAACCAAATAAAATGCATTTCAATTCAAAAATGAACTAAATATAATAATAGTTTTATACAAGAGCGCTGGGTTACTCAACATCAACTTTTAGAATTTAGATATATAGAATAAGGGCCTGTTTGGTATGTACCCATAGGATTTGCTTTTAGAACTTAAAGACAACAAAATTGTTTGTTTACCTCTTTGGGTTAAAAAGTAAGATTCATAACCTAAATATTGCACTGTTTAAAATACCACCTATAAGGGTCGGTTTATTCAATGGTGTGGGTCCAAGTTATTTTCCATCACATATCTCTTTTCTTCCTTGAATAAAAGTAAACAATTATATACTATATATAAAACATCAGAAATTGGAATGCGTGCATCACCGAATAAAAAAATCAAACATGATTAAAAAATTCAACTGACACCACCACTGACATAGAGACCGAATAAAAAAATCAAACATGATTAAAAAATTCAACTGATGCCACCACTGACGTAAAGAAAAAATTAAAAAATAAAAGAATTTTCAAAATGCACCCTGAACTTTAACCTATTTACGACTTTTTTATATAACGGTCTTTATTTATCAAATATGGATCACGTATCTATCAATTTATTCGAGAAAAAAATATCGCTGAAAAGATCGTCGAATTGCGAACAAAATGAGCCAAATATTGCAATGATTTTGACATGCACACGATTTTATAAAAAATGTTGAAGTTTAATATGAATAAAAAAATAACATGCTTAAAAAATTCTGTGGAAATCGTAGAGGGGGGTGAATACGTTTCCATTTAAAAACTTAAAACATTTTGTATCAAATTATCCATCAAGTTAGATGCAACATGAAAAGTGTGAATAATACATCTATAGACACTAGAACATGTCATAGCAATATAAACACAATTATAATGTTAACTTCTATCTATGACACAATCATCATCCAGACAATCTAAGCAACACTCAACACACATGTAGATCTAATGCAAATATAAATGTAAGGCGATAAGGTAAATAAAGATGTAAAGTGAAAGGTAAAAGAAAGTGCAAACCGGACGCGATGATTAATAGTGGTTCGGTCACGACGCACCTCTTCGCCCTACTTCACTCCCCAAGTACCCAACTCGAGAGTTACTTCACTAGTCAACAATCTCCCTTTAGGCGGAGAAAACTAAACACAACAAAGCTTACACCAATTTTTGACACTAAGCTAAATGTCGAGTTCTAATCCTAGCTAGAACCAATCTATCACAACTAACCACACTACTTCACAAAAATTCACAACTTTGCTTCACCACACGACTTCACTTCGCTTCACGACTTCACTTCACTTCACGACTTCACTTCACTTCACGACTTCACTTTACTTCACAATTTCTCTATACTTCACAACTTCACTACACTTCACCTAGACAGTAACAAGATCACCCCGATCTATCTAAACTTCCTATGATCACTAAGATCTAACAACTATACACACCATGATCACCACGATCTAACTATTATACAAGTTTGGAATACATGGACTCGATCTATACATTGTGAATGTAAGACATGTCATGAATGCACTAACTAACCTACATAACTTCGTATCTTAATGACAACGAAAGTTCTTCTCTTGTACTTGGAGGAATAAGCTTGAATCACTTGGAAGCAAATGCTTAGGATTAAATGATCAAAGGATTGAAAGAAGAGTATAAACAAATTTAGAACAAAAAGAAAGTGTGTGCAAAAGGTGAAAAAATCAGTGGGGAATAGTCCAGTATTTATAGAAAACCTAGGTTTGACTTTTTGACATGGCGGTCCCTTTATTTCCTACGACCGGTCCCCTTAATTTTATAGGGGGGGTGCCCAAACCAAAACGCTCCCCTTTTTTGTCTTTTTTAGGGGAAGTATTTTCTGGAACATTTCTAGCCATTTTTAGGTAGAAAAATTAAATTCAAAATATTTATTTTGAATAAAACATTTCTTTTAAATACAAAAATATTTTGTATAATTTTTAAATTTTTTTGTTACCTTTTATAAAATGTAAGGTTTAAGAAAAAAAATTCCTTTGATCATAAAAAAATTAAGCATTTATTTATTTATACCTTAAGTGATTTACGTCAGGTGCAAACTTCATTGAAGCAGACTTGAGACGTCGAGAGATGTTATCGTATGAATGCATTGATTATTTTTTATCATGATTAAGCACTTTACGTTATGTGTTATAAGTTACATGTTTGTCATCACTAAAACATGAAGAGAATGTATAGATTAAATATCATAATATTTCTACCAACAATCTCCCCCTTTTTGATGGTGACAAAATACGTAAACTATGACTCATAGTAAAATATATAAGTTACTTGTTTACACTTCTTCTCCCCCTTTTTTTGAAACAAGAAGGTGGACACTCCAAGCAATCCATTCTATTAGATGAGACTTTTACTAAACTTTAATCGTTGAACCAAAGAGGCAAGCTTGCATCATCCCAAGTGAAGCCTTGCTATCCTAAAGCTCATTTCACTCCTATAACACTTGCATCCAATTATATATTGACTCAAGCGGATCCATGGATCAAATTTATTGCAAATTCTTAACCTACATCAAGAGTTAGTTTTGTCCAACAAGATATATATATATATACACACACACACACATACACACACACATATATATATATATATATATATATATATATATATATATATATATATAAGAGCAATATTATAGGGGTGGAATACACATATCAAGAAATGTGTAGATGTCATAACGGTTGTAACTCCTCCTCGGTGTATGCTCCCCCTTATTTGGGGCACAAAGAAAAAAGTGTGCTACAAAGAAAAAATTAGTAGAAAAGTACACATATATATAATAACGATGATAGCTATATATATAGCAATACACTAACAGGGAGCAAGACATACATGTCTTATATATATGCACTCTAAACTATGACATTTTAAAAGAAAAATTAAAACCTAGACACACGATGTATACTTAAGACATGAGAATGTTTAGGAACCAATGATAAGGTTCAACCGACACATGCTTAAGAAATAAGACTTGACCAACACCCTTTGGTATAACACCCACTTTAATAAACGAGAACAAAATTTGTTTATTGATTGACACACTATTATTATGAGAATGACATCTTCCAAGATGTAATTTGGATAAGGAGTATTAACGTATTTTGATTGAAATGTTCCTTATGATATCATCATCTAACCAAGATGATGATATGGATTTGAATAGACTAAGGGTCGTATTGAGAGATTCCTAAATCCTCAAGATTTCTCTGTTAAGAATTATGTATGCTTTTCATGCTTGGGGTGTTTAAAGATAAATATTTTTTTTGAAAGACGTTTAAAGATAAACATTATCGTAAGACTTTAGGTCGAACTAAATGTTGATGATAATGATGATTTGTTGAGGAAACATAAACGAAGAAGGATGAAACGATGTTTGGGTCAGGGGTATAACCCTCATCCGCGTTTGTCTTAATTAGGGGTCATGATGAGTCGGTGGGGGTACAACAGTAGTTGGTGATGGTCTGGGAGGACTAGCAGTCCCGTGGTTTCTAACCTCATACTCTGACTTAAGGTCATCGAAGGGCTCTTCTTCAGAGCTATATATTATGTAGGGGTAGTAGCTAGGAGCGTGTGCGAACTTGCTGGCGACAGGGGATAGAACGATGATCGTAGAACATAGTGATTGTAATAAGACAGAAATAAAGTTGTGCTTAGTCTAAACAGGTCATAATGTAACAAAGATAAAACATACACACATGACTTTGTCGTGTTTGGTAAGATCATTTATAGTACCGAAATTAAGATGCGAGAGTCTGCGGTGCCATAACCATGACTTTGTCGAAGAGGCTTTGGACATTAGACAAACGAGTGAAGAAGCAGCCATATCGGGAATGGAGATAGTGTATAAATTGGATTTACGATCTCCTGTAAGCAGATCATCTCCTTCCAGATTTCGCACGTAACATGTTTTTGAACGAAAAGCAACTTCTAAATCACCGTCGCAAAATTGTCCAACACTAAAGAGATTGTGTCCTAAGCCTTCAACATAATATACATGACAAATCATGATGTTTCCTTGTAACATGAATCACCATATCCTGGTATTGCAGGCAAAAATGATCATCCCAAAGCAGAACAGTCCCCTGAATTTCTACAAAGAAATTTTTTAGCATGAAAGTCACCGTCATATGGCTTAGAACACCCACTACAACAATCCACAAAAAGATCTGAACAACCTGCAACACATGAAGATACTATACATGGACAAGTGGACAATTTGACTACCCATTTTTTGCAAAAACTGATGTTTTAATAATGGATTTACTATTATTAACACATGGAGTCGTTATAATAGGTAACCAACCAACATTTAGTTGTAATTCGTACCACTTTTTCCACATTCAACTTGTTCAAATTTTGTTCTTCATGTATTTGCTAAGTGAACTATCTCGCACAGAAAAGACACTAGAGACCTTATTTTTGACACTTAAGAGAGTATCCATAACTATCTTAGCTTTGGACACTACAGGAGTAGTATCTACGAACTTAGATTGAATGGTCCTAACAGAAAACCTAGTCTTAGAAACTACCAGAGTAGTATCTTTAAACGTTTTTTAATTGTTCTAGGAGTAGTGAATAAGGCTCTTCTAACATTCGAATGCACATTCAATTTATATTTCACAAGACAGTTATCATGACACGGGATAAGCACATTCTTAGCACAAGAAACACATAGTACATTCTTTACTATAAGAGCATTTTTGATTTCATCATTAGTTTCAAACGTATTTAACGCAACATTCTTAGATTCAACATCTGGTTTTTTATTTGTCCTATCAGAAACTTCTACTTTCTTTGATGAATTCTTAGTGTTTGAAATGACACTATTCTTGAATGATGAATCCATATTCGATGGTCTTCTAACACTAGAAGTAGCGCTCAGTCCTGTAGAAGATAAAACACTCTTAGCTTTATTTGTATTAGTAACTTGGCTCGTTCCAACTTTGTACATTCCCGGTGCAATAACATTTTCGTTTGTCCCAACAGCTTGTTGTTTGTTAGGTGAAGTCTGTAAAGTGACTGTTTTTGACAAAACATGTTTCTCTTCTGTTTTTGGAAAAACAATTTTCTTTTGAAAAACTTGTTTATTTGATGGTGTGACACAAAGAAGTTTTTTAGAAACATTTGCTTTGTCAAACTTAGTGTTTACAGACTTACCGTTTTCAACAGTTTTCAATTTAGCTTTCAACTCAGAGATTGTCAACAAAAGATCTTCGTTTTGAGCACGAACATCCGCATAAGCATATGTCTTTTGTTTAACTTTCTCAATCAATTCATTGATTTCCCCTTGAGTTTGAGCACGTGTCTTTTTTATTGAATCAAAAAGTTTTTGATATTCTGTTTTAACATTTTCCCGTTCTTTTATCAAAGATTGAACTTGAAATTCCAAAGACACGTTCTCACTCTCAAGCTTTTCCATTTTTGATATCCAAGAGGTTTCACAAACGTTTTTCAAAGAAGATTCACATTTTCGTTTTTCTTTTTCATGTTGCAACTTTAATTCAAAATCAAGACTTTGTTTTTGACATCTTTGAACATCGTTTTCAAGATATGTTTATACGTTTTTGCATGCCCTCTTGGATTTTAATGGAGTCCCTTTGAACTTTCTCAATCTCATCTTTCATATTGTTATCTACACATTCATGACTCAACATCACACAACATTTGATTTCATGCTTGAGAGTTGCTTCCAAGAGTTGATCTTTCAAAAGTTCATTTTGTTTCCTTGTCTCACAAAGATCACTTTTTGTGCCTCAAATAACATCTTTCATTTCTTTTATATCTCTTAAAAATCTTTTTTTTTTAAAAAGATTCCAACTTATAAGAAAATTCTTGAAGAATGGTTTGAAGTTTCTCGTTGACAAAAGTCATTCAACCGTATTTCTTCCGAAGAGGTATAAAAAATGTTTTCCCGTTTAGACTTTGTTTGTAATAATTCAAACAATGTTTGAAAATCATTTTCCATTTGATTCAAATCCACTAGTATTGGGTTTGCACTCGGCATTTGTTTCTTAGTGGGTTGTGTCTCAGAAGAAGAATACGTTGAACTTGCATTTGTAGGATCTTCAAGAGACATAAAAGATGGTGGAAAATATTTTTGTTCAGCAGAAAGTTCTTTTTGTGGAACAAAGTCTTCATAAAGAGCATTTAGCTTTTTATAGTCAATGGTAGACACATTTTGTTTTTTCATTTTTATTTGACTCTTGGTAGCATCCTCAAGAATGTCATCTGTATCTCTAACACTCATATGAATTTTTGAATCATCCAAGCAAGAAGAATCATACAATTTTGGATTTTGAGAAATTACTTTCTTGAGAGTATAAAGATTCGCATACCCCAACCCATGTTTCAATTTAGAATCATAAAATGACATAGGTTTTGGTCCAAGCATAAACATTCCTTGTAAAGAATTCCTAATTTTTAACACCGTGTCCACATTCTTTTTAACCTTCGCTTCGAGATTTAGAACTGTGTCATGGTATTGATCTTCGTTTTCACTCATTTTGCGTTTCAAAATTACTGAGTCTTTTGAAGTTCCACAGTTTGCCTTTTTAATTCAACAACATTCAAATCTAATTTATCACATTGTTGTTCTAAATCTCGAATGATGTCTCGATCACGAATAAATTGAGATTGTGACTCTTGTTCAAATCATTTTGCTTTTCGATCAGCCTCAATATATTTGTTAAAGTAGTTATTGGTCTTTTCTTTGGTTATTTCAAAAACCCGAACCTTTTCCTTATACAACTCAAGCTGTTTGGTCAACATTATATTTTGTTGTTGAACTTTTTAGCAATTATTTGTTGTTTCTCAGCTTCCTTATACGCATTTTTTACTAATTGCTCTAACTCATATGAGTCTTGAACATTGTTATCGTTTTCAACACTACCACTATTAACATCTTCATTTGGTTCATCAAATATAATAATGCTATCAATTTGATCATCACCAATTGATTTGTTAATAATTTTAGGTTGCGTCGGATACTTTTGCTCTTGGTTATCTTTAGCAAATAGCGGATTCACATAACTGGTAGATGGAGTTTGTACCGCACTGAGAAATGCTGAAACATAGCTTGGCCCCAGCATCGATAATGCATGTTTCCTGGGTTTGAAGTTAATTAAGGGGAAAATAGTCTGAAAAAGCATCAAACTTGTCATGTTTTCCTTTTGTAAGCTATGAACTTTTAGTTTTTCTATTATATGCCTACACTTTGCCAATCTTCCTATTTGATGACATCAAATAACATCTATTCTATAGCATCATTTATCCCATGTAATTTACCAATTTTGTATAGTTATTGCAAAGAATTGTTACTTAATCATTTATATTTGAGAAGTGCAGTAATTATGGAGTACTTGGTGAAAGCTAACTAAAAGGTACGCATTCTGGAGCTTAAACGAAGATATTTTGAAGATTATTGTTCTGACATCCAATACACCGTATCCATCAAGGAAGATACGGCGTATTTGTGCCTGCACTCACCAAAGACCACTAAAACAAGATCCAATACACCGTATCCAAGAAAAGCAATATGTCGTATTCAAGCTAAATGGGAATAAAATATTCTGAAAGATATCAAACGTGGTCCTAACTCAAAGAAAACCCCAATACGCCGTATCCAAGACTTTGGATATGCCGTATCGAACCGACTTCAGACGCAATAAATATAAAACTTAAAAACGAGTTTTAAGTGTGCTAAATCTTATTCTCGATACTTAAACCACAAAAGTCGATTTTCAGAGGAGAAAAATAGCAGAAGAGGTCGAGCAACGCGAGTCATTCCATAGTAGACAACGTGTAACTTCTGTATTAATTATGACGTTTGAAGGCTAATACCTTCGGGTATTAGCCATTGTTATGAAGATCTTAATGTTTGATCTGTTTATCTCGATTTCTTAATTTATCATTGAATTGCTTGTTTATGTTTATCATCATATTTGTTTACGTGCTTTTGTATGCAACCTATCATTCAACTAGATCTAGTGATACGAAAGAAGGTTTTTCCTCTCTTACTAGCTGATGACGCACGACAATGGTGGTTAAACGAGGGGGAAGGAAAAATCACCACTTGTGAAGAACTTGTTGAGAATTTTTTCTGTAAATTTTACCCCGAATCATACGATGGAGAAGAAGAAATGTTGGACGAATGAAATAACTGGGGGATTGATCCACTTGAATTCTTATCACGAGTAAATTCATCATTCGAATACCATAGGAAAGTGGATGGAAGAACTAAAATGGTATTATTCCATGCTTGGATGAATGGAAGTTGGAATATAATACAAATTGACAACAATATCTTAAGTAGTAATGACACTACTACTGATTTATTCTTCAAACCTTGTTTGAAAACTGGAGAAAAGAACAATACTGAAAAAATGATAAACGAAGCACAAATGCAACGATGTGAATATGGGAGCTAACAACGCATCTAAAACTTTAAATAATGAGTGGCCTAACAAAAGGATGTGCAATACTTAGAGGTTCGAAGCTATTAAATATTCACTTGGACCTAACGAAGAATACATTGCTGTAAACAAAAGTGCTTCCCGGGAGACAACCAGGATTGTTATTTATTTTTATCGAGTCTGTATTCCCAGACATTAATACGGCGTATCCGCTCCATACCATACGACGTAAATATCTGAACATTATCAGTCCTTTATTTTTATGCACTTTTAAAACATTATTGTCATTTCTATCAATACGGCGTATTTATGCACATGATACAGCGTATTCAACAGACTGACCCGTATTTAGATACTTTTTATAGGTTTCTCAATACGGCGTATTCTAGTTTATGGATACGGCGTATCAGTCTCCTATACTGTTTTATTTAGTTTAGTTTATATTAACCGTAGATACTCGAGATAGGAATTTTGCATGTTTTTCTATATTTTACACAGGACCTCAATGCAAAAAGAAATTGACGAAGTTGGTGAAGTATCAATCATCTGGAATCTTATGTGTGATTGTAATCATGATGGAATTCAGACACATTTACAACACCCATCCTTGCTCATAAACTCAACATGGAGAATCTACCGAGCAAAATATCAGGGGAGTTTCTCATTCTAATTCTTTTTAATTCCCGTTTTTAATGTTTTGTCTATACAACAAGGACGTTGTATAATTCAAGTGGAGGGATGGGAATTAGAATGATACTTGTCCTATTTTTCCTACTAAAATGCCTAAATTATGCTCAAATTTAAAAAAAAATCAAGCATACTTTTGTGAAATTACTTGATACATAACATGCACACAATAACCCTTGATAGATATTGTGAGAATTTAACCTTATCCGTTTCTAAATGTTTACCTAAATATCCCTCACTTGAATCCTACTTGTCCTCAAGTAGCCTTTAGAAGTTTATGAAAATGTAACCCTAAGGATTTTTCCGTTAAGCATTTATCTGATCTATTACAAGTACATAACCAACCACCTCACGAAATAGGAAAATGAAAACACTCAGATCACTCAACTAATCTATGTGGTAACATGTAACTAATTCGCTCAATTGCTCGGTCGTGAAGAGTATTCTATCATAGGCTTGGCAAGGATACATATGTCCTACACTAGAGCTAAGGAGTAACAAGTTTATAAAGGTAAATGGGTTTTTATATATAAGGTTTTAGGGTTGATCATTCTACAATCTTTCACCAAAAGTACCACACCAACAAGGCAGCTGAAGCACATATACATAGCCGTAACGACGGAATAGACATGTGTGTTCGATCACATCTTCATTCGAGTTTAACCCAGGGTTAGGATGAAGAATGATATATAGTAGGGATCTTGTAACTTTCACCAATAGTAATAAACCAACAAGGCAGTTGAGACATGCATACATGGTCGTAACGACAGAATAGACATGCACGCTCGATCACATACTTATTTGCATAAAACTCATGGTTAATGATTAGGAAAGGGAAATAAATTATTGTTAAATAAAAATTACAAAACAAATAGATTAAGTCTAAGATACAAGTTGCTAGACACTTTTTTCCGACCGTTACCATGACAAAGACACAACTATTTACAGACGTGTTGATCATAGATAAAAAACAACAACCAAAGTTGGCATTCCCGTAACGGTCAACTTCCCAATCATCCCATACTTTACATACTTTTACAAGACAAATGGCGATATCTATGACTTTATACAAAACTTTACATCGTTTACTTATAGACGTATCAACGAATAATCGATCCTTCATATAATTCCTTCGGTCTAAGCTTTTGCGAAACAATTATCTTCAAACTTTCCTTCTCTTTTTTTGTTGCGATTTTCTAATTTTTTTCGATATTTTTTTTTTGTTTTTTTTGTTTTTTTAAACAACAATATACTACGAAACTCGGTGTAATTTCACCATCTTCATGATCATAATAACTCCGGATAATTCCTTCGGTAATTCTTCGTTCGTCGGACGTACCAATAATTGTGTTGGTAGTAAAAATACATGAGTTTTGACTACTTTATACATTCCCATTTTCAATGTGCAAAATTTCTTCCCAACCGTACCAAAGATAGAAAATTGACACAAGACTCGGGATATACATACTTTACACTTTAAGCAACTAGCAACTATAAATAAACATAATCTAACAGGGTAGGCTAAGGTGTAAAGGTGTAACAAAATAAATAGTTGGTGTAATTCCTAAAGGATTGACTCTATGGGTTTTTCTAGAGGTATCTTACTCTTAAAATGAAAGTAAACAAAGGGTTTATACGGGGGTTAACTAACCAGTGTAGTCAGTTAATAAAACAACATATAAAGGCTTTTTGGGTGTAATCTTAAAAATTTACCAATTTAAACAAGTTACTCCATCTAAATCTATAGTACTCATTATTATGGTCTCGAATAGATATACCAAGCCAAGTTCTAAAGTCTACAACATCACAGACACACTCATATTTTTATGGAATTTGGGTCAACATTTGGAAACGGATAAGGTTAAATCCTCACAATATCTAACAAGGGTTATTGTGTGCGGGTTATGTAACAAGTAATTTCACAAAAGTATGTTTGATTTTTTTTAATTTTGAGCGTAATTTAAGCATTTGAGTGTGAAAAATAGGACAAGTATGCATTCTAATTCCATCCCCCTACTTGAATTATACAACGTCAGCGTTGTATAGATAAAACATTAAAAACGGGAATTAAAATAATTAGAATGAGAAACTCCCCTGATATTTTGCTCGGTAGATTATCCATGTAGCGTTTATGAGCAAGGATGTGTGTTGTAAATGCGTCTGAATGCCAGCATGACTACAATCACACATAGAATTCCAGATGATTGACACTTCACCAACTTTGTTGATTTCTTTGCTTTCAGCGAGGTCCTGTGTAAAATATAGGAAAAACATGCAAAATCCTATCTCGGGTATCTACAGTTAATTTTAAATAAGCTAAATAAACTGTACAGGAAACCAATACGCCGTATTCATAAACTAGAATACGCCGTATCGAGAAACCTATAAAAAGTATCTAAATACGGGCCAATATGTTGAATACGTCGGATCATGTGCATGAATACGCCGTATTGACAGAACTGACAAAAATGTTTAAAGTGCATAAAAATAAAGGACTGATAACGTCCAAACATTCAATATGCCGTAGGGTATGGAGCGGATACGCCGTATTGATTTTTGGATAGACAGACTCGATAGAATTAAATAACAATCCGAGTTGTCTTCCGGGAAGCACTTTTGTTTCAGCTAAGTCTTTAAGTTAGACTTTTTCTTCAGCTTTCTTTACTTCATCTCATGCACGCTTATGTGCCAGCGTGTGAGCTATTCTTCTATCTTTGCATCTCGGACATATTCGGGTCCTAAGTTCAAGTCCCCTTTGTAGAAATTCTTGAGGTTTTGGTACGAGTGTGAGATTCCATTCATCATATCTTCCTTACTCACCTTTAGTAATGGTGGGATCTTGTTGCATTGTTCTTTAGTATGGTGTTTAAACCTTGGATGTGACCGCACCATTTGGTAAGTAACTTCTTTATTACCATTGTGAATGGTAATCATTCCTTCAAACCGTTTTGCGTTAATCCCAACTTCTCTTAAAAACGGTTCGCCAAAAATAACATCGCCTATTCCTTCATTACGATAAGCATCCATGTCTTCTAAAACTGTAAGATCTTTTATGACAAAAAAAATTCCAACAAAGATAGGTATGTTCATTAAGGTTCCAACTACATTGTTTCCCTTGTATTCCAATTTGTCTTTTCTTATAGAATTATAAAACTTTTTGGACATTACATTTATGTATATGATATGGAAAAAATTAGCGTGTAAAAATTCAAAAGCTATCATGCAAGAAAACTTTAAGTTGTGGGCATAATCAATATGGATCTTCTTATCATGGTCGTAATCACTAGGGTATCTAAATTTTTTGCTAACCATTCTATCATCATTCCTAGCTCTAAATTCCTCAATTACCTCACCTTCCTCAATGGTGGGCATTAAATCATCAACTTGATCTCTTCTAAGCTCTAATAGTACATTAAGATCGTTTAGTTCTATGTAATCCTCAAAGAAAGGGTCTAATGATCTATTCAACACCAAAGTCTCTTCCATTAGCCTAGCTTCTAAATCAAGTTCCATTCTTTCTCTTAAGCTTAGCATGTAAACCCTCTTAATTGAACTACTAATAGGCTTAACACTTTTGAAAATTATTTTCTCTTCCCCAAACCTCAAAGTAATCTTCCTTTTAAAAACATCAATCTTATCATGGGCTGTAGACAAAAATGGTCTTTCGAGGATCAAGGGCACTTTGATATCCTCGAGCATATCAAGGATTATAAAATCTACGGGGAAAACAAATTTACCAATACCTACTAGCACGTTTTCAGCCATTCTTTTTGGATATTTCACAGTCCTATATACTAATTCAACTGTTAACCTAGTGTGAGCTAGTTCGCCTAAACCTAAGTTAAGGTAGGTCGAGAGAGGCATTACACTTACGTTAGCTCCTAAGTCAACAAGGGCATTATTAAAGAAAACATTATTAATATAGCATGGTAAAGTGAAACTCCCTGGGTCTTTCTCCTTTCGGGGTATGGATTTATCGATAAGTGAAGCTTCACAAGAGTATGCTTCCGAAAATTGCGGTCCATATGATCCCTTCTCTTTACAATAGCAATTATTCAAAAGACTTGGAAACGAGATTGTCGTTTGTCTTGTCTCGTACATCAGTGTACTGTTCTATCCAGTTGATACGACGTATTGCTGTGATCCAATATGGCGTATCGATTGCATCAGCTTCAACAATAGTCGAGATCGACTTGACATGGTCTCTTGGGTTAGTTTCAGTGGAGCTTAGTAAACTTCCAAATCCTTTTTCCTGTAGTACCTTGCTCATTTGTCCGATTTGGATTTCCAAATTTTTAATTGATGCTCCTTGGTTTCTTATGGCAGCATCCGTTGAAGCTCGGATCTCTTTGTTCAAATTGGAGTTTTCCTCATGTCTTTTTGCCAATTCACTCATAAATTTGCTTAGGGTTTCTTCCATAGATTGCCTTCGTTCTTGGTACGAAGGGTTTGCATTGTTCCTTTGGTAGAATCCCAGAGTAGTTGTTCTATATCCCCCTCCTTGAAAAGGTGCACCAAATTAAATGTAGTAAGCTTCTTCGAGGGTTTTCCCTTCTTCCTTGAGTGAGCAATCTTTGGTGTAGTGGGGACCTTTAAATTGTTCACATCCTACTTGAGCAGCATAAACTTTTTCATTCACTTTCTTGATTTCTCTTCCAAGTTTAATGACTTGTGCTTGTATAGCTGCTAATCCGTCAGAAGTTTTAGTACTTCTGGTCCTAGATGTTCCATTGTGCCATTTTTGAGAGTATTCAGCCATTTCTTGGATGGCTACTTTCGCATCAGCAGTAGTCTTTGATGGTATGACACCTCTTGAGTCAAGAATTTGTCTAGTTGGAACATCCAATCCATTATAGAACAAGACTACATCCTGCATCTCTGTTAAATAGTGTTGAGGATACTTCATCAAGTGTTCTTTAAATCGCTCTCAAGCTTGATAGAGGTTTTCATCCAGTTCTTGCTGAAAGTTGTTGATCTCCTCCATTTTCTTTGCAGTACGAGCAGGCGGGTAATATTTGCTTAGAAACGCCGTCTTTAGATCTTCCCAAGTTATAATCGAACCAGATGGTTTGTTTCTTAGCCAATGACTTGCGGCTCCAGTTAAGGATATAGGGAAGGCTCTTAGCATCACTTGGTCTATAGTAATATTAGGGATGTGGAATAAATTCACGATCTCAAGAACTTTCTCAATATGTTCGTTTGCATCTTCATGATCCGAACCGCTGAAAGTGTTGGTACGTAGTTCCTTGAGAAATTGGCCTTTTAGTTCAAAATTATCCTTGTCCTCGATCTTAGGCCTAGCAACTCCCGATCTATAGCTGGCTCGAGTTTTGCTCATGTATTGTTCCATATTTTCTGCCATTGTTTCCTCAGCTTCTTCCTCCGAATATTCTTATTGGTCAGAAAATAGATGAAAATTAGGCGATCTCGATTCGTCAAGACTTAATGTCTTGAAGTGCTTCCTAGATGATCGAAATTCTTGTTCCGGATCCTTAAAAGGCATAAATAGTTCCTTCGTAGAACTCCTTGTCATGCACTACCAAAAACAAGGGATAAACAATCAGTAGGATAGGCTCAGGAGAAAGAAAACACAGATATACGGAAGTTAAATGCAAAAAACTAGATTTGTTACTGTATCGGATAGTCAATACGCCGTATTCAATGGAACTAAATACGTCGTATTAAACTTTTTGAATGAATACGCTGTGTTGGATAGAAAGTTGGATACGTTGTATCCAATGGAAGTGGATACATCGTATCAGGTTATCGACTAGAACAGTGTATTAGAAAAATAATAAACAAATAAACACACAAATATACAAGCAAATATACAGAATATACAGATTATACAGAATTATACACTAATCTAAATTACACTAATCCTAAGGGTTAGATCTTATCTAATGCTAAAAACCAAAATATCAAATAAAAATCAAGATTATCTTTCACTCTCTGGCAACGGCGCCAAAAACTTGATGTGTGTTGTCGTGTAGGTGTAAATTATGATTCAAGTTTTAAATTTATATTTACCCGACTTTACCTAAAACAACACTTTTCACGGGCAGTGTACCCGATCGATGGGAGTTTCGTGGTAAGTACGGTATCGATCACTAAGAGCGAGAAGCACTTTTAATTTATTAATACTTTGGTTTTTCTAATCTTAGTTAGTCTAATCTATCCTAAACCTATGCTAAACAGATGTTAATCCTAAATCTAATGGAAAAAGGGGGTTTTCAGTCTGAGAGACTGACATAGGTTTTGTGGTGACTAAAACCAATTCAAGACATTAAAACACACACAAGCAAATTAACAGAAGATGAAAGAGAGGTCTAGCCAAATATAAGAAAACTGTATTAACCATTATCAATCCAATCAGAATGTTGATTTGTTTATTTAGTGCAATGATTACTTATCTCGAGGCGGCATATCATTCTTAAGACTTAGGCGGTACTTCTTCCTAAGACCTAGACACGTAGAATCTTGTCACAATTAAACTCATCCGCATAAAGCATCCTTATTTGCTGATTATAATGTATCTTAGGGATTAAAGCAATGGTGATCTTGTTAAACCCTAGCTCATAAAGACTTTACCCACTTACTGCTTAATGGCAATTCATACACTAGTAGTCCACTAACCAAGTCTTTACTAATTAATTAAGAACGTACTCGTTGATACCAAGGTCACCTTATGCCCCCAATTAATTAGCACCCTTAAAACTCGTTTTTGAGTTTTCTATTTATAGAGTCTAGAATATGGTCGATACGGCGTATCCAAAGTTTATCGGGGATTTCTCAGAGTAGGCACCACGTTTGATATCTTCCAGAATATTTTATTTCCATAAGCTTGAATATGGCGTATTGGTCTTCCTAGATACGGCGTATTGAATCTTGTTTCCTTCGTGGTCTTTGGTGAAGTGGTACAGATACGTCGTATCTTCCTTGATGGATATGGCGTATTGATCGTCAGAACAATAATCTTCAAATATCTTTGTTTAAGCTCCATAATGCGTGCCTTTTAGTTAACTTTCACCAAGTACTCCATAATTACTACAATTCTCAAATATAAATGATTAAGTAACAATTCTTTGCAATAATTATACAAAATGGGCTAATTACATGGGATAAATGATGCTATAAAATAGACGTTATTTGATGTCATCAATCATTCTTCATCCTAACCCTTGGTTAAACTCGAATGAGGATGTAATCAAACACACATGTCTATTTCGTCGTTATGGCCATGTATGTGTGCTTCAGCTGCCTTGTTGGTGTGGTACTTTTGGTGAAAGATTGTAGAATGATCAACCCTAAGCCTTATAATAAAAACCTATTTTACCTTTATAAACTTGTTACTCCTTAGCTCTAGTGGTGGATATGTGTATCCTTGCCAAGCTTATGATAGAATACTCATCACGACCGAGTAATTGAGCGAACTAGTTACATGTTACTACATATAATAGTTGAGTGATTTGAGTGTTTTCATCTTCTATTTCGTGAGGTGTTTGGTTTTGTACTTGTAATAGATCAAATAAATGCTTAAACGGAAAAATCCTTAGGGATACATTTTCATAAACTTCTAAAGGCTACTTGAGGATAAGCAAGATTCAAGTGGGGAGATATTTGATGACATCAAATAATGTCTATTTTATAGCATCATTTATCCCATGTAATTAGCCCATTTTGTATAATTATTGCATATAGTTGTTACTTAATCGTTTGTATTTGAGAATTGCAGTAATTATGGAGTACTTAGTGAGAGTTAACTAAAATGCACGCGTTCTGGAGCTCAAACAAAGATATTTGAAGAATACTGTTCTGAGAATCAATACGTCGTATCCATCAAAGAAGATACGGCGTATCTGTGCTTGTACTTCACTAAACACCACGAAGGAATCAAGATCTAATATGCCGTATCCAGAAGAAGGCAATATTCCATATTCAAGCTATATGGAAATAAAATATTCTGGAAGATATCAAACATGGTCCCTACTCCAAGAAACCCCCACTACGCCGTATCCAAGGCTTTGGATACGCCTTATCGACCATATTCCAGACCCTTTAAATAGAAAACTCAAAAACGAGTTTTAAGTGTGCTAAATCATATTTTCGATACCTAAACCACAAAAGTCAATTTTCAGAGGAGAAGAAGAGCAGAAGAGGTCTTGCAACGTGATTAATTCCATAGGAGACAACTTGTAATCTCCTATACTCTTGTAATCGTTCAGTTTTTGGTATCATTCGTTTAACCTGTTAGTTTTTACCTATGGCTGAAATTATTACTCTTTGTCATGGAATATGACGTTTGAACCATATATTAATGAAGATCTAAAATGTTTGGTATGTTTATCTAAATTTTCTTAATTTTATCATTGATTGCTTGTTTATGGTTTATCATTATACTTGTTTACCGTGCTTAAGTATGCGACCTATCATTCCAGTGGTCTAGTCCTACATATTTTAAAGCCTCCACTTCAGTGTTGTTAGGCGTAGGCTAAGAGGTTCCGGATAGCTCTTTGTATCGTAATATATATATCTAGAATCATAAGTCACAAATATTAATCTAATCCTTACCTTTTAGTTTAGAGTGAGCTTAGTTGTAAGCCATAATGAGACCTTTAGGTATTCAACGAGTACGTTTCTTATTCTAATTGGTCATGACTTCGACAATGACTACTAGTATATAAAGAGCCGTTAAGCAGTAAGTGGGTAAAGTCTCTATGAGCTAGGGTTTAACAAGATCACCATTGCTTTAATCCCTAAGATAGATTATAATCAGCAAATAAGGATGCTTTATGCAGATGCTTTAATTGTACATAAAAAAAATAAAACAAAGCGAGAATTCTTACATGTCTAGGTTTAAGGAAGAAGTACCGCCTTAATCTTAATGATATGCCACCTCGAGATAAGTAATCATTGCACTAAATAAACAAACCAACGTTCTGATTAGATTAATAATGGTTAATACAATTTTCTTATATTTGGCTAGACCGCTTCTTTTTATCGTTTTTGTTAATTTGCTTTGCAGTGTGTTTTAGTGTCTCTATCTGAATTGGCTTTAGTCACCACCTAATCTGAGCAGTATTCTTCCTCGAAGCTGAAAACCCCCCTCATCCATTAGATATAGGATAACCTTGGTTTACATAGGTTTCACATAGATTAGACTAACATAGATTAGAAAAACCAAAGTATTAATAAATTGAAAGTGTTTCTCGCTCTTAGTGATCGACACCCTACTTACCATGAAACTACCACCGACCGGGTACACTGCCCGTTAAAATGTTGTTTTTGGTTAAGTCGGTATAATATAAATTTAAAACTTGAATCATAATTTACAACCATACAACGACAGCACATCAAGACTGTAACTCGTGCTTAATGATAATGGCTTATGTACACATCAGTGCATAACCCGGACTTCAATGAAAGGAAAGTTTATCTTCAAAGATAACTTATCCTAACAACAAAAAGCGCAATCTTATCGGTCTTGAGCAGTTTATACAAGACATTCAATGTTTTAAGCTTAAGAAAAAGACAGTGTACGCATAATTGTGTTTATCCTTAGCGTTATATAACATGTGGTTTTTCAAGAGTTGAAAACAATTTTTCAAGAATTTCTTAATGATAATTCAAAATTTTTCAAAATTGTGTATTCAACACTTCATTCCTCACAAAGCTTTCAAAGACGATCATTTTATAATCGTGGTATCATTTTTATAAATGAGTAAATTTTTGAGGGAAAGTTTTTCGAAAACCAAAGTTTTAATGTTTTTGGATACATCATCTCACGATAATTCTTATGTATTCAAAACATTATAAAAAATCTATTAATAACAACTTAGTAATAATGAAAAAACTTACTTTCGAATGTTTGTTATAATATGATCCAGTGTCTGAGCACAACTTTTCAAGAATTCTTCAACGACATTTCATAATCTTTTAAGCTTGTGTTCTTAACACTGTCTCATTCTCAATTTTATATCTAATTTATAAAATTGGTACCATTTTTTGGAACATTTTTTGGTGTCAAACATATGTAAAATCATAAATAAAGTTCCACATAATTCATGCTGAAACATTTCTCCTCCCTTGAATTTCTCATGACAACTTTTGAGCACTTGGTATTTCAAAAACTAAATGTCTTAGTATTTAAAATAAGGGAAGAAATATGCTTAAAATAAGATCAAGAAAAATAATAAATGATCTGAAGACTCAAAGTGCTGTTCACTCTTTCCTTCATGTGCGTAACTGTTTTGAATATCGATGCACATGTGTAGGTGATGACATCAAATAACGTCACATTATTAGCATCATTTATCCCATTTATATTGTTCATTTTGTATTGTTTTATATAAGATATGATACTTAATAGCTTATTTGAGTAAATCTCAATTATTATTGATCATTTGTCAAAAGATGGAGAAAAGAGCGTGTTTTGGAGCATAAATGAAGAAGTTCGAAAAAGTCTACTAAATCTGAAGAATACAACGTATTATTCTAGACGGATACGTTATTTTCCAAGACTTTGACAAGATAAAGACCATTGCCTGACTTTGAAGAATACGCCGTATCCACATCTGCTGATACGCCGCATAAGATACTTTGGTCAACATTCAGAAGAAACACGATTTCCATCTAATATGCCATATCCAGAAGCCTCTATACTCCGTATCCAGTGGCGGCTAAGGAATATTCCAGAAATAATAATCGTGGAGCCCACTCCAAGTTATCCCAATACGCAGTATCAGATCCCTCCAATACGGCGTATCGACTTGTTTTCAGAGCCTATAAATAAAAAACCTAAAACTCGGTTTTCAGTATGCAAAGACCACCAAGAAAGATCTACATACTATTTTAGAAGCAAAGAAGGTCTTGCAAGTGCCTCAAGTCAATAGGAAAACTCTTGTAATCTCTATACTCTGCTATAATCATTCGGTTAGCATAACGTTTGTTTATTTAATCGTTCATCTATGATACTGTGTATTGTTACAATGACTATGAGCTAATACCTTTAGGCATTAGCCATGTTTATGATAATTTAATGTTTGGTTTTGTTTATATCCATTGTTTACTTATTTGTTGAGTGTTGATTATGTTTATCACTTCATATCTGTTTATGTTTTGATTGTGTATTATTTGTCATTTAACTAGATCTAGGATTGTGGTAGAGTAAGACTAGAGTCTGGGATAAATAATATGTATAACTTATCTATGTAACTCTGGATTAATAGGACCACAAATTTATGCCCCTGTTCTTCCATTGGTTAAGTGAATAGGTAGAGTAAGTGGTAACTTGAGATTACACATAACGTTCTGTTTTCCTTGGGTAAGTGCTTGGACCGTGGACTACTAGCATATAGATAACAACTGGACATAAGTGGGTAAAGCCTTGATGAGCTAGGTTTCAATATTCACCAATGTTGTCTCCTAGATAAATTATAATCAACGATGTAGGCTTTATGCGGGTTTGGTTAATTATGACAGGATTAACTGGAAAAAAACCTAGAATTTAGGGAGATGACCCACCTAAGCTTAGGAATGATATAGCACTAACAAAGTAATACAATCATTGCACTCATAAATAATTCCTACATTCTATTAGATGAAACTGGCTAATATGTTTTCCTACATTAGTGCTTGACCGCTTCTTTATCATTTGTTTATCTGCTTATGTATGTCCTTTGTCATCTTAGCTTAGATTAAACCAAAAACTCATGCCAGTCTCTCAGGCTGAAAACCCTCATTTGCGTTAGTTTAGGTTTAATTAGAATTAACATTAGATTAATTAGAACTAACTTAGATAACTAAAATACCGATAGACTTAAGTATTAACGCTGACTTTTAGTGATCGACACCCTACTTACCAACGAACCTATAATTGATCGGGTACACTGCCCGTTAGTGTGAGTTAATAGGTAAAGTCGGAAAAATATAAATAGTAAAACTTGATAAATAAATTACCTACACACAACGACACACATCAAGTTTTTAGCGCCACTATCGGGGAGTGAAGTTGTTTAATACTTGTTTATTAGTATTTTAAATTAGATTTAGTTTTTAGTTAATTAATTTGTATATTAGTTTTTAATTGCTAATTCTTGTTGCATATTTATCTTTCTTTTTTTCCTGGATTTATATTATTTTTGCATATTTGTTTTTTTGTTTGTTTTTTCCATATTGTTTTTGACCTGTTGTTTTTCCTCTAATCGGATACAGAATACGACGTATTCATCTCTTTGGATACGGCGTATCACTTTTAAAAAATGTAACAACCTACATTTTCAGGTCATTTTACGTCAATAAACTCAAACTTATTTATTTTAAACTTTTACATGTTTACTTTTAATTTCAACCGTTTAGTTAAATCGCGTAAACTAAAAATCAACAATCAACGACGTCAAACAAATAAAAATTTACGTCAAGCAAGTGTTATATTTTTTTTACAGAGATAATTTATAACTTTTCATTTTTTCCTAGATATTATCTTAAGACATTTTCCTAGATATTTTTCTTAGATATTTTCCTAGATATTTTTCTTATAAAAGGAAACCAACTAGCTCATACTCCTCATTTCTCACTTACACAAAAATCAAAAGATCTCTCTTTCTCTCTACAGTATCCCACGACACAAAATTAAGCCATAGAAAAATTCATAGTTTCCATTTTTTTGATATTACAAGCATACAAGTGTGATCAAGAGTATTATCTAGGGTGTTCTAAGTTGATTTCCATGTTAGGGTTTCAATTATAAGCAAGGGTTTTCAAGATGTAAGTTAGGGTTTCATAAATCAAGATTTGGGGTTTTCATAAAGATTTTGGGGTTTAAAAATCAAAGTCTAGGGTTTCTAGCTCATCACATACTTGTAAGCATACTACTTTCACTCTTTTGATTTTCATACATATTGATTACGTTATTTCATAATTCTATACTTTCATTATGTATTTTTATACATAAACATCTTAATTATAAAGTTATATCACCAACTCGTTGATGACATAAAATAACGTCTATTTTATAGCATCATTTATCCCATGTTATTAACCCATTTTGTATAGTTATTGCAAAGAATTATTAATTAATCATTTATATTTATGAATTGCAGTAATTATGGAGTAATTGGTGAAAGTTAGCAAAAGGCGCGTATTCTGGAGCTTAAGAGAAGATATTTTATAAATTACTATTCTGAAGACCAATACACCGTATCCATCAAGGAAGATACGGCGTATCCGTGCCTGCACTCACCAAGGACCACAGAGGAATAAAGATCAATACACCGTATCTAGAGGAATCAATCGCTATTCAAATATGAATCAATATAATATCTGTAAGATATCAATCGGTACCCTACTTTCAAAATCCCTAATATGCCGTATCCAACTCTTGATACCATAAAATAATCTCAACCGACTTCCAGACCTTATAAATAGAAAACTCAAAGATGAGTTTTTAGTGTGCTAAATCATATTCTCGATACATAAACCAAAAAAGTCAATATTCAGAGGAGAAAAAGAGCAGAAGAGGTCGAGCAACGAATATAATCCATAGGAACAACATGTAATCCATATACTTTAAGTGATCGTACAGATTTTTTGGTATCTTCGTTAACTCGGTTAGTTTACCTGACAACATAATTGGTTCTTGTATTATTATAGGTTTGAAGGCTAATACCATCGGTATCTAGCCATTATTTATCGAACATCTGAATGTTGTATTTGTGTATTCGCGATTTCTTGATTTATCGTTGATGCTTGTTTTATGTATATCAATTTATACTGTTTACGCGCTTTAGTAGCGACCTATCAATTCAACTGTATCTAAGTGAAGCGACCAAGTGGATACTAAAACCGGGATAGCTCTCAACATATAGTGATTTATATATCTATAATTATCGTTTACACAATTATTGGTCTTCTAATCTGTGTCTAGGATATGCTTTGGGCTTAACTAGTTAATTGGATATTGCCAATGGTTTATTGATCTTTTGACTAGCAGGTACATAGATAATTCACAAGTAACTTAGAGATTCCATTGAATAGTTGACTAGTGACAACTAGGTATAAATTGCCATTAACAGTAAGTGATAAAGTCACTAGTGAGATAGGGGTTTAACAAGATCACCATTGCTTTAATCCCTAAGATAGATTATAATCAGCAAATAAGGATGCTTTAATTGTGACAGGATTAATGTGTCTAGGTCTTAGGATGATGTAACACCTAAGTCTTAAGAATGATATGCCACCGTCGAGAGAAGAACTCATACACTAAATTAAACAAACCAATTCTAATCGATTAATAATGGTTAAATACAATTTTATAACAATTTCGATCCGCTCTTTATCTTTGTTAATTAGCTTGCGTAGGTAAAGATGCCTTGAATTGATTATAGACAACAACCAAACGTGCCATCCCCTCTCAGGCTGAAAACCTCCTTTTTCTTGTTAGAATTATGATTTAGACTGACATAGGTTTAACATAGGTTTAGAATAGAATAGAATTAACATAGATTAGATAACCAAGATATTAATTTAATTGATAGATTTAACCTCGCTTCAAGTGTTTGACACCCTACTTACCATGAAACTACTACCGATCGGGGTACACTGCCCATTAAAGTGTTGTTTTTGGTTTAGTCGGAAAAATATAAATTTAAAACTTGAATCATCTTAAATATACCATACAACGACAGCGCATCAAGTTTTTGGCGCCGTTGTCGGGGAGTGAAAATTAATCTTGATTTTTATTTGATATTTTGGTTTTTAATATTAGATTAGATCTAACCCTTAGGATTAGTGTAATTTAGATTAGTGTATTATTCTACTTGTTTATTTATTCTATTTGTGTAATACGGCGTATTCAGTTCACTGAACACGACGTATTTGTTATTTAATAGTTTTTCTAGTAAGATTGTTTGAGGATGGAAAATCCAAACCTTACTATGGAAGAGTACATCAGGCTCGAGGAAGAAAAAGCTCGTAAACATGGAAAAGTGTTTAATTGGCAAACTGCTAAATATGGGAAAATCAGAGTTGATGACGATTTTTACGATCTTAGATCTATGGAAGCTGAATTCCCAGCTATAGTCGTTAACAATGACTTTGCACCTAAGGATACACTTCAATGAAAATATCAAGTAAGTATTCCTGTCAATGATGAAATCAACTTTAGAATATCATTTGACGAATCCGATGATGAAGATTACACAATAATTTGTGACAAAAACTCATTTTTTTATAAAATGATTTCTGTCAACAATTTGAAAACAGATTCAGAAAATGATTATGAAAAAGTCATGCCTTCAATTCCATCACCTGAGCCTGCATTCAGTTGTTTTGATGATTTAGACTTCTTTAAAGATTTTGAGAACGAATTCCCAGCCATTGTTTACAATGATGCTCAAACATCTAAATCAAATTTATTAACTGAACTGATTTTTAACCCCTAACATATCAATGAATTTGACTTAAGTGATGAAACATCATTGTCTGAATATGATGAGGAGGAACAAAATATTTTGTACTTTAATGATCTATTCTCCTTTCAACATTATTCGTCTTGATGATTTAAAATTAGAAAAAGACGATGATAATAATGATATCGATATAACACAATCTTTATTGGGTAATGAAAATACACATGGGTCAACTATGCTTTTTAAAACAAGTCACGATAAAGTCACTAAAACCCTAAGAAAGGAAAGTTTTGTCATAAACTTAAGTGTAAAAATCATGATTTGGATATATTACGCAAACGGAATGCTATTCTATCTCAGTACGAATTTATGCGCGTCGTTTGGCGTTCCTTTCGACCCTAAGCGGTATTATAAGGATGGTGATTGTGCAATAATGTTGCGGAGGCCAAGGTACGTTTTCTTTGCTTTATTATAGGAATTGGTCTCCAAGAATAGATACGGCGTATTTAGGTAAAACCAATACGGCGTATCCACTGTTTTCAACAAAAGTTGACTAAGTCAACAAAATTCGCCAATACGGCGTATTAACCATCTCAATACGGCGTATCGAATTTGGGTATAAAAACCCAATCAATACGCCGGATTAGTTTTTACCACACATTTTCACCCTCACAAACACATACAAATTTTCTTTTAAAAATCATTGGAGATCGTTTGTGATTCAATCTAGTACTCGTTTCCTCTTTGAGCTTGATCTATCGGTAATGTATTTCAAAACCTATATCTTTTTCGATTTAATATGAATGGATTCAAATAGGGTTAGGGTTTGGATTTAATGATATGCCATAGATGAATACTTTTAGGATTCCTTAAATCTCCCTCCCCTCTGAATAGATGTGAAAAGGTTTGAGTTTTGAACGGGTTAAAATGGGTAAAACTGAGGAACCCCTTTTTGTTTTTTATAGTTGCAGACCAATACGGCGTATCCACCAGAATGGATACGGCATATTGATCATTTTTTACCCACCAATACGGCGTATTCATTATATTGAGAAAATTAGGACCCTGAAATCTCAGACCCATACGCCATATTGACCAAAATCGATACAACGTATTGACTTATTGATCCCTATACGGCGTATTCATTTATTTGATACGCCGTATCCACTCTCAGAACATAATGTTTACATTTCTATACTCTTGTGCTTTCCTCGTTGATTTTGCAGATATGGCTCTTCCACCACGTGAGCAGAGACACTGATTTCTTAGGTATGAGGGGTTGGAGTATACTGATTCGGATATAACATATTTTGAGTCGAGGTTAGAGAGGATTTACACTCAAGAGATACACAGGGTACAGGTTGTGAATTTTCAGGGTATGCCTGAGCTTCTGAGGGATGGTTTGTTTGCTAGGATGGCGATGGAGCACCGTGATGAGGCCGGTGTAGTCGTATTTACTAGCCAGGCTTGGGGGAGACTGTTTGGTACTAGGGGACCACTGGTTTGGGAGCTTATTCTGGAGTTCCTTAGCACACTCAGATTTGGAGAGGTATTACTTGATTTGGATGCTCCTGGTACTATTCAGTTTTAGTTAGGTGGAGCCAAGAGACAATTGAGCTAGAGGCAGTTTATTTTAGCCTTGGGATTACACACCGGAGAGGAGATGGAGTCCCCTGGTTTTGCTAGGTACTGGAGTGAGAGTTAGAGGATGATCCCTGGGAAGGGGGATCTACATGATTATTGGAGGGATATTTTGACCGATGGAGATTTCTTGGGACCTCCCCCTTCCTACACTTTGATCAGGGATCCGGTCTTGAGACTATACCATAGGATGATGTCACACAGTATTGCTGGGAGGAGTCAGGCGCCTGAGAAGGTGACCGTGACTGCTTTGTTTTACCTAAGAGGGCTGGATGTTGGATTGGTCAACATCCCTTACTTGTTAGCCCGATATTTGAGGAGGTTTGCCGCTGGGGAAAGAGCGGGGCGCATATTTCTGGTGGATAGTTTGTAGCTAGATTGGTCAATCATTTTGGACTTTTGACTCAGAGATACTGGGAGGATTGACGGTTATTGCCCCCGACCTTCCTATTATTGATATGGCTGAGCTGGTGAGGCTGTAAATTTATGTGCAACTTGATGATACTTAGGCATGGGTGGCCATGGAACCAGAGAAGTAGCCTGATGCTGCGGCTGGTGCCCCTGCTGACGTTGAAGATGCACCGATTGTTGATGAGGGTAACCAGGCTGCTCTGGCACCTGTACAGGGACCTCAGCAACCACCACCACCACCAGCTCCTGCCAGGACCATGCCTCAGAGGATGGCCAGACTAGAGGAGGATGTGCATGAGATACATGGGGCATTAACTGAGCATTGCGAGGTGATTGACGCAATGGCTTATGATTTTTCCATATTTAGTACATGGGTTACCACTGGACTAGGACGGATGATGGACAGGGCAAGAGTTACCTATAGACCATATTCTCATACCCATATGTCCTACCAGAGGCGCGTCAGACAGAGGACTGGCAAGGCCATCACCTCAGCATCTCAGTAGGACCCACAGCAGCCAGACCCATGATCTATCCCACCTTTATCTTTTGTCTATATCTGTACATTTATTATTATTCGTGTCATAATGTATCTAACTATTAAATAGGTTCCCATATTTTTGCATATATATCATGATATGACGTTTTGGTTTGTTTGTATGTGATAGAATCAAGCCTGGCAGTAAGTTCAGCACCATAGTTCATGAATAAGTTATGGAACCAAGCAGAATATTCACACTAAATGCAAGAATGGGAATGAGAGATGATTTCAAATGAGTGGAAGCTAAAGAAATTTCTAACTTAAAGACTTCGCTGTAAACAAAAGTGCTTCTCGGGAGACAACCTGGATTGTTATTTAATTTTGTTATCGAGTCTGTCTTCCCAGACATCAATACGGCGTATCCGCTCCATACCATACGGCGTATTGATTGTCTAGATGTTATCAGTTTTTATTTTATTGCACTTTAAAAACATTATTGTCAGATTTTGAATACGACGTATTCACTAAACTGATACGCCGTATCCACCAGTCTGACCCGTAATTAGTTTGTTTAGTTTAGTTTAAATTAACCGTAGGTACCAAGATAGGAATGAATATGTTTTTCCTATATTTTCTACAGGACCTCGAGAAAGAAATATCGACGAAGTTAGTGGAATGCATATTTTCTGGAATTCTATGTGCGTGCTGTTCGTGCTAGGATTCAGACGCTTTTTCAGCACACAATCTTGCTCATAAGTGCAACTTGGAGAATCTATCGAGCAAATATCAAGGGAGTTTCTCATTCTAATTCTTTTTAAATTCCCGTATTAAATGTTTTATATATACAACGAGGACGTTATATAATTCAAGTGGGGGGATGGAATTGGAATGTTTACTTGTCCTAATTTTCACACTAAAATGCTTAAGTTATGCTTAATTTTTTTTTTTTCAAGCATACTTTTGTGAAATTACTTGATACATAACCCGCACACAACAACCATTGTTAGATATTATGAGGATTAAACCTTTCCGTTTCCAAATGTTTACCCAAATTCCACAAAATATGAGTGTGCCGGTGATGTTGTAGACTTTAGAACTTGGCTTGGTATATCACTCAAGACCGCAATGATAAGTACTATGGATTTAGATGGAGTAACTTGTTTAAATTGGTAAAATTTAAGATTACACCCAAATCGGCTTTACATGTTGCTTATTAACTAACTACACCGGTTAGTTAATCTCCCGTTTAAACCCTTTCCATTTTCATCTTTAGAGTGATGATCCACTAGAACAACCCGCAGAGCCAATCCTTTAGGAATTTACACCAACTATTTGTTTCGTTACACCCTTACATCTTAACCTACCCTGTTAGATTAAGTTTAATTTACAGTTGCTAGTTGCTTAAAGTGTAAAGTTTGTATTTCCCGAGTCTTGTGTCATTTTCTATCTTTGGTGTGGTTGGAAATTTGCACATTGCAAATGGGAATGTATATTAATAGTCAAAGCTCATGTGATTTTACTACCATCACAATTATTGGTGAATCCGAAGACGAAGGAACTATCAAAGAAATTATTGAATTATTATGATCGTGAAGATGGTGAAACTACACCGAGATTTAAAGTTTAGTTAGCAAAAATAATGAAAAAAAGATAAAGAAAGTTTGAAGATAATGTTTTGTAATTACCGAAGGAATTACACGAAGGATCGATTATTCGTTGATACGTCTAAAAAATCAACGATGTAGAGTATTGTACAAAGTGGAAGATATCGCCACTTGCCTTGTAGAGTACGTAAAGTTTTAGGAAGATTGGGAAGTTGACCGTTACGGGAACGCCAACTTAGGTGGTTGTTTTTTATCTATGATCAAGACGTTGTAAATAGTTGTGTCTTTATCATGATAACGGTCGGGAAATAAGTGTCTAGCAACTTGTATCTTAAGTCTTAATCTATTTGTTTCTTGATTTTTATTTAACAACAATTTATTTCGCTCTCACCTGATGATTAGACGCTGGTTTTACGCGAACGAGGATTCATACGAACATGCATGTCTATCCTGGCGTTCCGGGTGTATATGCATGCCTTATACCTTGTTGGTTTACGAATTTTGGTGAAAGTTAGAAGGTTCCTACCCTATATCGTTATTCATCCTAACCGTTGGTTAAATTCGAATAGGGATGTGATCGAACACACATGTCTATCCTGGCATTCCGGGTGTGTATGTGTGCTTCAGCTACCTTCTTGGAGTGGTACTTCTGATAAAAGATTGTAGAATGATCAAACCGTACGCCTTTCCATACAAAAACCTATATTTACCTTTATAAACTTGTTACTCCTTAGATTTAGTGGTGGAGATGTGTA
>BQNB010043514.1:1864-35698 GCA_026074375.1 Tanacetum coccineum | reverse complement strand
AGATATAAAACTTCTATCGGCACCAGTGTCAAATAAGATAGATGCATAGCGGTTGTTTAAGAGGAACGTACCCATGACGACATTAGAGTCTGGGTTCCTCAATGCATTCCCATTCTTCTCTGCATTTCCAACTGCGTATACCCAGCCTTAGGCATTCCCATTTCCCCCATCCTTATTCTTCAATTTTGGACAATCTCTCTTGAAATGTCCTAGAGCCCCACATTCAAAACAACCATTCCCCTTGGGAACTGCCCTATTCCCTCTGAGCATTAGCAACATTAGTGTTGCCGAAACCTCTGCAGTCGCGGGAAAAGTGCCCTACCTTATTACATTTGTGGCATTTCTGAGTACACGGGCCATTGTGATGAAAATGGCACTTGGTGCACTTGGGCAAGGATCCACCATATGGCTTCTTTTCACCAGCCCCCATATTGTAGACCTTGGCGACATTCTGTCTCTTGAAAGGTTGTTGTTGATGACCATGGTCGTTTCTGGATGAATCATCAGCCTTCCTTTTGTTGTCAGTCTGTCTTTCTGCATAGGTGCGGAGTTTCTGATCTATTAAGTCGTTGGCCAACTCAATAGTCTCATCCAATGTCTTGGGTTTGGAAGACTTCACATTTCCATAAATGTTATCAGGGAGTCCACTGATGTACTTGTCAACCTTCTCAGTTTCATTAGCAATAAACTTGGTACATATCAGGGTTAGCTCTTGGAAACATTCAGTGTATGTTGGAACATCGTTCCCTTTGACCTTTAGGTTCCACAACTCGATTTCTAGTTTCTTGATTTCACCCTGCGGACAATACTTGTCCGTCATCGTCATCCTTCTGTTTGAGTACTTAACCACGTCATTGGAATAAGCTTTAGGACCTAAGAGTTCTTATCGTTACCATTCCCCCAGTCAAAGCAGCACCTAACAAGTGAAGTGGCAAATTCTTAAACTAATTTTCAATAGCACTACCACTAATATTAAAGACTGATTCCATCTTTTCAATCCACCAGGTTAAACCGACAACGCCTTCATTTCCTTTGAATTTCAAAGGTTGACATTTCATGAAGTCAGTGTAGAAACAAGGGCGTGTAGTTTGCACATTCCTTTGGTTATCCCCGTGTGAATTGTGGCTTCCGTCTCCATTGGTGGAGTTTCACTGAAGATCTTGATTAATCATAGCTTGAACAGATTCTAGAGTCATGTTGTTTGGGTTGGTGTTGTTAGGAGGGGTATTCGGTCCTCGTCTTGTCACAGGTTCCAGATTTCTAATCACGAGAAGACCAAAACGTGAGATCCATAATCATACAAGATTAGACAATAATTTTAGAGATGAGAAACAACACAAGAAGATTAGTATAGACAACATAACACATCTATTTCATTCAATAACTTGGAATTTACATGAAATATTTTTTTAATACACAAAATACAATACAAAAGATCTAAGGCTATGCTAGCGGGGAGACCCCTAATACTTAACATGCCTGAACAACTGCCTAGCAAAGTCAAAATGACATAAACTACTAGATGTGACTATCCGCATCTCTAGAAGCATCCTGGTGATCTGGAACTCTAATATCTGGTCCTGGTTGTCTAGCTCTCCTCTACTGCTCTCGCAGTGCTAACAACTCGGCCTGCATGTCACCTGGTATGTGTGTAATTACACATACCTTTTACCTTTAAAAACGACCCTAAACGACCAAAAATGCACATAAAATGCTATATATATGCTTGTTTTTGTTTGTACTGTACAGGTACTGGATATTCACTAAAGGACAAAAAAAAAACAAAACCGAGCGGAATGGAAAAGCGTGGAAAAGCCAAAGCCAAAGTCAACAAAAGTCAAAAAGTCAACCCCGACAAAGTCAAAAACCAACCAAGAGAAGCTAAATAAAAAAAATACAACTTTAGGGACCAAAATTGCCAAATCCTAAAGTTGTAAAACAAGGATGAAAACTACAAGGGGTGGAATTGCAATTTAAGTGAAATATAACTTTAGGGGCTGATTCTGCCAAACCCCTAAAGTTATATAACATAAGGACTATGTTTGCAATATACATATATAACTTGGAGGGCTTATATTGCCATGTCCTCAAAACTTCTTAACACCACCAAGGACTTTGTATGCAAACAAAACATGCACGTTAAGGGACTTATCCTGCCAACCTCCAAAACTTATTATCCCACATGGACTGTCTTTGCAACGTAAGAATACAATCAGAGGGACCAAAGGTGTCTATCTTTCAAACTCATACCCTGTCCAAAATTAAACAAAGTATGCCAAACTCATTACCTGCCAAAACCCCATTTGGCACTATTCATCATCCTCTTTGTCCTCACCCCTGCAACATAAGACAAATACATCTCTTTCCTTAACCCCACCCCCACATGGCTCCAATACAAGCTGGCAATCCCCTACAAATATATTGGACAAGAAATAAGACAACAAATTAGAGGGTCAGGATCAATTACCTTGGGCAACACTCAAATATCAATGGCTGAGATGATGCTTTTGATTCCTCTCACAGCCAAAAACACAACAAGCACACAAAGCCTGAAGACCTCAGCATATAAAAGAAAGGAAGACAGAGAAGAAAAAAGTGTAGTACCTAGGAGTAGTGTTGCTTATCTTTCAGCTTATTTACATTTTCCAGTCTTTAAAATTCATGTATTTTTACTTTTTAAAAGCATTATAACCTTTAAGATTTAATGAAATGCAATTTTCCTTTTAATACTTCCTTTTCAATTATGTTTTTAATTACTATTTCTTTCAAGTCATTTAAATAAGCTCAATTATATTCTTGTGTTTCTTAACTATTTTCATTAAATACTAAGAACTTAAGAAAAAATTATAAAAAACCAAAAAAAAGAATCACCCCCAAAATCCCACAGCTAAATTATTAGATGATAAGCTAACAAAGGAAGAGCTTATAGACCTGCTTGCTTGTCTTTTTGACAAGCTAGAGCTTGTAGACACTTTATTGCTCTGTTTTAAGCAAGGGTTGTGCAAGTTTCTCTTTTTCTTATTTTTCTTAATTCACTATTCATCAGCTTATTTTGTGCTTATTCCTGCTTTTTACCGCTTATTTATGATAATCATGCTTATTTGTCTTAGTTTTATGCTTATATGTCATTTTGTATGCTTTTTTCCTTAAAACTGCCAAATTTGCCTTGTAAACTGCTTATTGCTATATTACTTATTTTAGTGCTTATTGTTTTGCTCTTTGTGCTTATTTTGCTCAATCTTTGCTTGCTTTTATTATGTTTTGCCTTATTTTTGCTTAAATATCCTTTTCTCAGCTTAAAGCTTGGTTTTCATTACTTAAGGGAGTGTTTGGCATAACAAGTAAAATGGGTCATTTTTGGTTTAAAAACCAAGTGGGTCATTTGGCCACTTTTGGCCAGCTTTTGTAAGTTGTTATTCATCAAATTTTAAAAGTTTTTAGTTCTAAAAGTTAGTTTTCAAGTTTTTCTAAAAGAGTGTGTTCAAAACTGTGGTGATATAACAGCTGAACACAGCTTATTTAATTTTGCTTTGAAAACTAGTTTACAAGTTTTGTTTTGTGTTTCTTTTTATGTCCTAAATGCAGTAGAGTCAAGTCTTTTTGGTTTTGTTTTGTCCTTGTCAAAATTCTGTCAAATTATTAAGTGTTTTTGAGTCTAAAACTGCCCACTTTTCAAATCCAAATTTCAGATGGTAAATATTGTTTTCAGATTCTAATTTTTTGTGCATAAGCTCTTTTCAAGCTTACCATCCATCTGTTTTCACTTGATTTTCAAAGTTGAGCTTATTTTACAGCTTATTTTTGGGTCTGCAAAAGCCCCCTTTGTTTTTCTTAGAAAACCAAAAAAGCATGTCCTGGTGCAAACAACTTATTTCACAACCTTTTTTTAACTGCTTGTTTGTTTTTCAAAATTTGTTTTATGTGCTTTTTTAGAAAACCATTAAGCTGTTCTTTAAGCCAGTATAAGCCCAGCATTTGAGACTCCCTCTAATAGCTTATTTTTAAGCCAAAAAGAGAGCCCCAAGGCAGTTTGGTCTGCCAATTTTGTGCTTATAGCTTATGTGCTTTTTATGGCTTATCTGTCTGTGGCTTTTAGCTTATTTTGGTTTGTCTATGCTTATTAGGTGTTAGAGTAGGATTGTTTTAGCTTATTTAGGATTTGCCTTAGCTTATTTGCCCATAAAGTTCTTAACAGTTTAGCATTTTTAAGTGTTAGTGTAAAAAATAAGTTTTTTGTCAGCTTTTAGTGCTAATTTCCCAGCTTATTTTTTATTTCTAAAAAATTTGTCTTTTTAAAAGTTGCTTATATTTATCTGTTTTACAAGTTTAAAAAAAAGAAAAAAATAATAAATTGCAAAAAGGAGAGGCCCAGGCTCGAACCCTGGACCTCCCCCTTTTCAAGCAAACGTCCCACAAACCCACACTCATAACCATTGTGCTACAATAGCTCATCCGGTATGAGTTTGCACAATTAATCATTTAACCACTTCTTTAGCCCATAAGCCCATAAGCTGTTTTAGCTTATTCAGAGCTTATTCCAATAAGCTGGCAACCCCAGCTTATTTTTCCTGAAACCAGCATAGCTTAATCTACTTTTTGTAATTTTTTTCGTATTTTTCCAAAATTGTTTTCTATTTTTAATCATTTATTTCCTTTAAAACTGTTTTTAAATCATAATAAATTATTAAAAAGTCAAAAAAATAAAATTCTTTTTTTTTTCAAAATTTTCTTATCAAATAGAACCTAGGAAAATTAAATTTGCTCTCGTAGGGTCATTTTTGCAAAATTTTATTTTTTTAAAGAACGGGATTCGTTCCCGTTCACGTTTTTTGTGTTTTAAAGCTCAAATCAATTCCGTTTTTGTTATAGTTTTCTTTAATCTTACTTTTTAGTTAATTAGAGTCTATTAAAAGAGAAAAAAAATCATTTTAGGTTAATTTTTGAAAAATTAAGGTTTTTAAGTTACATTTTCACATTCCCGTTTACATTTTTAGTATAATTTGTGTTCCTTTATAGTTTTTAGTGTAGATTGCATTATTTTTCCCGTAGATTTAGAAATCCAATCCAAATCTTGTTCCATTCAAACATCAAATGTCAAACCAACTCTCGACTTTCCAATTCACTCCTCGTTGGGGATAAACGACCCGAGAATATCATACACTACTTTCGGTTTCATTGATTTTGTGGATTTTGATCCTTATTATATATTTATATTTATTTATATTTATATATATAATGGGTTGAATTCAATTCTAATCAATTTTTGGCGCCGTTGCCGGGGAGGAGTGTAAAAGCGTTTGTCGTTTCGAAGTTTGACAATTAGTGCTTTGAAGATCATTCTCTTGTGAAGTTATTTTGTTTATTAAAAATACAAAATTACAAAAATATTTTTTATTTCTTATTATTATTATTATTAAATCAAAAAAAACCAAAAATATAAAAACATTGTCCATAAAAAGAAATAAAATTCATCAAGTTGGTAAAAGAACACCAACATATAATACTTTCAATTGAAGTATTATCCATTAATAAGTTCCCAAACCAAAGAATCAAAAACTTACCTTTTGTGTCACTTGCGAGGTACGGTTCACCTTTGAAAGATAAACAAACTCAAAGAGGGGTATAAGGCGGGTTGTTCCTAGGAACTACGACCCTAAAGGAAAAAGGTTTTTAATAGCTTCGCGCTTTCCTATTCCTCCGCTCCTTTGTGCGTTTTTCTTTTCGAAGAGCTACCGAGAAGCTTGTCGATTATTAGGTTTAAGTTGTCTTATTTCGTTGTCCGTTATTAAAATAAATTGTGAATTCATTTTTGATAAACCAAAAAGAAAAAAAAATTAGTGTAAATTTTCTTTTTATATTTTAGTGCATGCGCACTCGTTCTCAATCTCGTAATCTTCACCGTCAACAACAACAAGCCCCACCAGCTGTTGTTGGACCATTTAATCTTGAAGAACCAATTGAAAATCCAGCTCCTCCCCTAGGTCCGATGGCTGATAACCGGACTATGGCTCAATTGCTCCAAGCACCCACCGAGGGGTACGAGGATGCAATTGTAATTCCTGAAATCAATGCTAATTTTGAGTTGAAGCATGGTTTGATCAATCTTGTTCAAAACAAACAGTTTTTCGGACATGATAAAGAGGATCCACATGCTCACATCCGTTATTTCAATAAGATTACCTCAACGATGAGATTTCCGGATATCCCGAGCACGTCAATTAAGCTTATGCTTTTTCCGTTTTCTCTTGAAGGTTCAGCCCGGATTTGGCTAGAAAAAGAACCTCCTCGTTCAATTTTGACGTGGGATGATCTTGTTTCTAAATTCATTAATCAATTATTTCCTCCTTCAAAAACGACAAATCTTCAAAATGAAATCATGAGATTTCAACAAAGATTTAACGAATCATTTTACGAGGCTTGGGATCGATTTAATGACTTTCTTCTGAGCAACCCACATCACGGCAATTTCTGAATTCATCAGCTAGATACTTTTTCAATGCTTTGAATGTTAATGATCAAGATTCATTAAATTCTGCTGCGGGTGGAAACTTTTTGGATAAGATGCCTCGTGAATGCTTAAGAATTATCGATATCCAAGGTTCATAATTCACGAAACAAGGCAGTCGTTGCCAAAGTGAGTTCGAATTCATCTACTCCCGGAATTTCACCAGATGTTGCTGCTCTTACAACCGAAGTTTCTGAACTTAAGAACATGATGAAGACTATGCTTGTCGAAAAACAAAAAGCCCAAGCTCCCGCACCAGTAAAAGCGGTTGAGCAGAGTTGTGTAACTTGTGGAGGTGCTCATTCGTATAGAAATTGTCCAGCCACAAATGGTAACATTTATCAGGACAACATTCAAGAGTACGTTTCACAAGCTGCTGCAGCCAATTTTAATCAAGGCAATACAAATTTTAGACCTCCGATGGTTGCAAACCAAATCCGACCTCCTGGTTTCCTCCGATTCAAAATAATCAAAACTTTTCAAGTCAGAATCAATGAAATAATTCAACCAAAATCGAGGAACCAATTTCAAATCAAATCGTGTGTATCAACCTCCGCAGTCAACACCATTAACCAAGCTCAACCTTCTCAAGCTCCTGCACAGGCAAGTGCAAGGTGTTTCAAAGACCGATTTGAGAATTAATGTCAAGGCTATGATGCTGTATTGAGAAATATGCAAAATCAAGGCCAAGGATTACAAAATCAAATAGCCAATTTAACAGACATGCTCTCTAAATTCGTGAATGCCAATACCGATTCATCTTCTAGTATGGGAACTCTCCCAAGTAACACGGTTACTAACCCAAAAGAGGACTTGAAAGGTATTACCATTCGAAGTGGTGTTGCTTACAAAGGACCCACCATTCTTACTACTTCTTCTCCTAAAGTAGTGGAACGTATATCGATAGGTCACAAAGGACAACGATGCCTCCTGCAATAACGGAATGCACCGAAGACTCCAACCTTCGGATGTCCCTGTTTGTCCATCATGAATCAATCACAGAGCCCGTAAATGCTCCATTAGGCTTCGATGCCTAACCAAAAAACTCAATTCTATTCCTCAAGAAGAAATGATGAAAGGCGCCGTGAAAAAGCTAATGACCAAATTGAGAAATTCTATGAAATCTTTAGAGATTTGAGTTTTGAAATTAGCTTTACGGATGCCTTGATGCTTATGCCAAAATTCGCCTCGACTCTAAAAACTTTAATCGGAAACAAAGAAAAGTTGAGTGAAATGGCTAGAACTGAACGAGAATTGCTCAGCGGTCATCCTCAACAAGTTACCGAAAAAACTTGGAGACCCTGGCCGATTTCTTATTCCATGTGAATTTTCTGGGATTAATGCATGCAATGCCTTGGCCGATCTTGGCGCAAGCATTAATCTTATGCCATATTCCGTCTGGAAAAATCTCTCTCTTCCCGAACTAACCCCGACCTGCATGACGCTAGAACTAGCGGACCGTTCGATCTTCAGAACCGCTCGGTAAACGCTGAAGACTCTATATAATGGTGGGAAAGTTCCAGTTTCCAGCAGATTTCGTGGTCATAGATTTTGAGCCAAACCCCCGAGTACCTTTAATTCTCGGAGAAGTTTCTTAAAGACCAGTCGTGCATTGATAGATGTATACGAAGGTGAAATAACCCTTCGTGTTGGCAGAGAGGCCATCACATTTAATCTGGACCAAACTTTGAGATACACGGCTAATTACAATCATATGACGGCAAACCGAATGACCTCATTGGAATCAGGCTTGTGAAGAAAATCTCAAGAATTCTTGGATTCTCAAATGTGATCCTCGGTGGCAATCCCACCCTTACTATGATCCAATCGTTTCTACTTCATCTACAGACTTTAAACACCATCGGGTACATGATTTTCACTTTTCAAAGAAGCCGACTCTTTTCTGCTATAGAGGATTGATCCCGACTTCACCAGAAGTTGATCCAACGTATTATGACCCTGAAGGGGACATTCTTCTCCTCGAAGCAATTCTTAATAGTGATCCTTCACCACCTCCGAACCAAGGAAATTATTTGCCGGAAATCAGAAAAGATCTTAAAATTTGTGAAGCAAACAATAAAAATCCTTCAGTTAATGAGCCCCTAGGTTGAACACAGGACTTGCCACCTCATATTAGAATATGCATTTTTGGAAGGTAAAGACAAGTTGCCCGTCATAATTGCAAGATTTAAAAATGAGAAAAGGCCGCTCTGATCGAATTCCTAAAGTCCCACAAGCGAGCCCATCAGCTGGAAACATTTAGATATTAAGGTATCGACCCCAAGTTTTGTACCCACAAAATCTCCATGGAAGAAGACTACGAACAGACGGTTTCAGGATCAAAGGGTGGGTAAGATCTAGAAATCCACTACTACAACAAAAAAGAGGTTGAAAAACTCTGACGCCGGATTAAATTATTCCCGATTCCTGACAGTCCATTCGTACGCCCGTGCACTGTTACCAAAAAGGGTGGCATGACCGCGTCAAAATGATGAAAATTATTTAATACGACTCGATTTATCAAAGGGTGGAGAGTAAGCATTGACTATAAAGTTAATGAAGCTACCCGAAAGGACCAATTTCCCATACCCTTCCGTAGATCAAATGGCTCGAAAGACTTGCGGTAATCAATACTATTGTTTCCCGATGGCTACTCGGTTACTTTCAATTCCATAGACCCCCGCAGGACCTAAGGAAAAGGGGAAACAAAAAAAAAACCATTACAGCCCATACGAGGAAACGTTTGCCTATCGCCAGCATGCCCTTTTGGCTATGTAATGCACCTGGCACATTTCAACGATGTATGATGGCAATCTTCCATGACATGATTGAAAAAATAATGGAAGTGTTTATGGATGACTTTTCAGTCTTCGGGGATTCTTTCTCGACATGCCTATCCCATTTGTAAAAAATGTTAAAACGGTGTGAAGACACCAATTTTGTCCTAAACTGGGAGAAAAGCCATTTTATGGTGAAAAAAGGCATTGTTCTTGGACATAAAATCTCCAAGTCGGGAATTGAGGTCGACCGAAAGCTAAAGTGACGGTTATTGCCAACTCCCTCACACCGACACGTATGAAAGTTGACCGAAGTTTTTCTTGGGCAGCTGGTTTTTTTTTTTTTTTTTTTTTTTTTTTTTTTTTTTTTTGTTTTTTTTTTTATACCGACGTTTCATACAAGACTTCTTAAAAATAGCCCACCCAATGACTCACCTGCTTGAAAAAGAGACTCCATTTTTCTTCTCAAAAGAGTGTATCGAATCCTTTAACATACTTAAAAGAAAATTGACCGAGGCTCCAATTTTGATTGCTCCAGACTAGGACTTGCCCTTCGAACTCATGTGTGATGCAAGCGACTTCGTAATTGGGGCAGTCCTGGGGCAACGAAAAAACAAGCATTTCCAACAAATTCATTATGCCAGCAAAACCATAACCGAAGCTCAAGCACACTACACTACGACCGAAAAAGAATTGCTTGCCGTAGTGTACGCTTATGAGAAAGTTCTGGTCATATCTCGTTTGTCCTAAGAGCATATGTATGACGACATTCTGCTATAAAGTATCTCTTCGCTAAAAGGGATGCTAAGACCAAGACTGATGCGGTGGATTCCTTTTGCTCCAGAGAATTCGATGTTATCATCGAGATAAAAAAAAGGATCAAGAATCTGCCGCCGATCCATCTTTCAGACTTGAAGAACCCTCATCAAGATAAACTCGAGAACAAGGAAATCACAGAAACATTTCCACTCGAAACTCTTGGATCGGTTGCTCTTCGATGTTTGAAGTACCCCATGGTTTGCAGATTTCGCAAATTAACCATGCGAGATCTTCATTGTCAAGGGAATGTCATCCCAGTAGAAAAACAAGTTTTTCAAAGATGTCAAACACACTTCTGGGATGACCCCTTCTTGTTCAAAATCTGTGCGGATCAAATGATCCGGCGGTGTGTGCATGACAAAGAAGCTCTCGACATTCTCGAAGCTTGCCACAATGGACCCACCGTGGACAACACGGTGCAAAATCCTCCACGCCAAAAAAGGACCATTGATGCCGGATACTTTTGGCCTACAATTTACAAAGATGCCACGAGTTGGTTAAAAATTGCGACTCGTGCCAACGACAAGGAAAAATTTCACAAAGGGATGAGATGCCTCAAAATTCCATCCAAGTTTGTGAAATCTTTGACGTTTGGGGCATAGACTTCATGGGACCATTCCCATCATCAAAAGGAAACAAATACATACTTGTAGCTGTTGATTATCTTTCAAAATGGGTTGAAGCAAAGGCGCTCCCTACAAATGATGCTAGAGTTGTAGTTAAGTTTTTGAAATCCCTGTTTGCCCGATTCGAAACACCAAGAGCTATTATAAGCAATCGTGGGACCCATTTCTGTAATGACAAATTTGCAAAAGTGATGTCTAAGTATGAGGTCACACATCGTCTAGCTACCGCTTACCACCCTCAAACAAGTGGTCAAGTGGAGGTGTCGAATCGTGGTTTGAAACGTATTCTGGAAAGGACGGTTGGAGAAAACCGTGCCTCATGGTCCGACAAGCTAGATGACGCTTTATGGGCATTTCGTACTGCTTTTAAGACACCAATTGGTTGTACACCTTACAAGTTAGTATACGGAAAGTCTTGCCATCTACCTATCGAGTTAGAGCATAAAGCATATTGGGCTTTGAAACATGCTAACTTCGATCTTAAGACCGCGGGTGATCATCGGAAGCTTCAACTTAATGAGCTTCATGATCAAGCATACGAGAATTCTTTGATTTATAAAGAGAAGACGAAGAAACTTCACGACTCAAAGATCAAAAACCGCATTTTAAATGTTGGTGATCGAGTTTTACTCTTCAACTCTCGTCTTACGATATTCTCAGGGAAGCTTAAATCCCGCTGGTCAGGACCATTTACCATTGTTCAAGTCTTTCCGTATGGCACCGTTGAGTTATCCTAAAACTCCGGGCCAAATTTCAAAGTAAATGGTCATCGTCTGAAGCACTATTTTGGAGGGGATGTCCCTGCTATGGATATCCTGGACCTCCAAACCTTCCCTAAGGACAATTAAATTCAGGGATTGGATCTAGCTAAGTGACCCTAAACAAGCGCTTCGTGGGAGGCACCCCATGCTTATCCTAGTTTATCCATATTTTATTCTATTTAAGTAATTAATAAGTGTTTTAGTTTTTGTGAGATTGCTGTGCCTCTTTCCTTTTCAGTGTTTGTGTTTTGTGCTGTATTGCTAGGATAGGCCCGGAATCTGAACCTCTCATGCTCCGTTATTGTCCTTCCGATCACAAGAGGCTTCAAATCCCTCAGCTCATTTTGGGAATCTAATATTCCTATCTATCGACTAACGTTTATCTTTAAGACTAATTCAAAAAACCTAGGATTTACGTAGAGACCCTTCGTAAAAACATTGAGGACAATGTTTCATTCTAGTATGGGGGGATCTTCGATTTGATTATGCCTGCAGCCGTTGTTTTCACGTAATCCCGTTTTTACCACCAAAATTTCAAAAAAATAAAAAATTAAAAAAAAATTCAAAAATAAAATAAGTGTTTTGTCACAATTTTGACTTATTCTTGCTGGGTAGAATAAATTAAATTTTGACCCCGAACGAGCGTGTAGAGCTCTACTTTGTTCCTTACAATTTAACTAGAGCGTTCGCAGGTTGTCGAATACAAAAATGATAGTGTTAATTTGAGTGGGATGCTAAATAAGGATTATTTGGAAATCTTAAGAGCTCATGTGTTGTAAATAGTCGCTTTTTCTCCCAAAGCTCTTAACCTTATTAATATACGGCTACTTTTTGGAGATTACACTTAAAATCAATATTTTTATGTATTATATACAAAAAAAACCTTTAGAAACTATTAGTTCAATTTTATACTTGCATTTTTCAAAAATAGACAGCTGTCTTATATATATATATAGTAATATAATAAATTTATAAAATGATGATGAAAAAATGAAAAAAAATATAATAAACTGTGGGCTGATAAAAGTTTGATTGTATCTTGCCGGCTCACAACCGATGTTGCAGCCTTCTAAAAGGTCAAGGGTTACAATTGCATCAATGTTTAATATTAAGTGTAAATTAATAAAAGATATCTTTTTGTAAATTCAAATATGCTTTTGAACTTTGGCTATTATATTTTATAAGGTATGTATATACGGAAAACCTAAGAGTTTATGAAACCTAAGGTCCGTGAGTCCCGATACTAGTCTCTGTGGGGTGTCAAAAGCCTGGTCACTTAACCGCAAGGTTGGGATGTGCCGAGATGAAAGTCGCTACATGGGATGATCTCGCCTTCAAACTCATTATTCTCGGGTGGAACGTGAAACATAGAATTGTGCAAAACATTGATCCATGGTTGAAATTCAAAATAGCACAAACACCTAAGATATAATAATTATCGGGAGTGAAAAGTTTACAAGTTACAAATATGAGTAGTGTTAGCATCTTAACTCATAATTAAACGGTGATTATTGTTTTTTAAATCTTGGTTGGAATAAGTGAAAAGTCGGGAACGATGAATTTATCCTTTTTGGGGCATTCTCGGATCGAAATGCATCTTGTTCTATGATCCCTAAAAGTTATAAAATAACGAAAGTCAAACGTTCTAGTTAGTTGCTTCATATGAAAACTACAAAAAAAAATGAGAAAAATGAAAAAAATACAAAAATATGTGTAGGAATAAGTGTATATATTTAAAAAATGGTAAAGACGAGGCTTTTCAAAACTTATGAGTCTTTAAATTCCTTGACGAACACTAGCTACTTTTCGAAGTATATTAGTTCGAGGGGAAACAGATTCTTAGTTTTCTAAGTGCTTACTTCATAGCATTGCGTGAGGACACGGCAATGTCTTAGTATGGGGGATTTTGGTATGCGTTTAATTACACATACCTTTCACCATTAAAATCGGACTTAAATGACCAAAAACGTACCAAAAATACATTGTATTTGTATGTTTTCACTTATTTTGTGCAGGAAGCGGATATCCGAGAAAAGGACAAAAAACCAAGTCAAAAACGACAAAACCGAGCACGGAATGGAAAAGCGTAGAAAAGCTAAAGTCAAATCGAAGCCAAAGTCAACAAAAGTCAACCAAATGGTCAACTGCAAAAAGTCAACAGTCAAAACCGGAGCCGACATTGAAGAATACTTAATGGGTCAAACCCGAACCCATTTAATGGGCCGGATAAGCCCATTAGTATATTGTATGAAGATATAAAGCCCAAATCAAATTAAATGGCCCATTACCTTTTTATAAAATCAAACGGGCCCAAATCCTAAAACTGGCCCAAATCCCTTTGTGAGTCCAAGAGCCCAAACTGTTAAGTAGCACAAGGACCAACGATGTAAAACCATATATAACCCTCAAGGGGTTATTCTGCCAACCCCTCAAAGTTGTAAACCCCACAAGGACTAAATTTGCAAGAAACATATAAAGGTTGGAGGACCATTTTTGCCACAAACCCAAATTCACCCCTGTTATACACACTCCTTTTATATCTTTGTTTCCCGCCAAACTCAAGACCCCACCACTGTTCATCATCCCCGAAATCTCTCCACACCCTGCAAAACAAAACAAAAACCACTTCCCCACATATCATAACAACCTTGCCCCACTTCACATGGGCATTTGCCATGTTGGCAATCCCAAACTTTCCCATTCGACACTATAACAGTACAAGAAATCAAGGGACAGGATCATGGAGATTGGGCAACAAGCAGGATTGATGGCCAAGATTTGATTTGGGTTTTATCTCACATAACAAGCAAAGCTTAGTCTCACTAAAAGAAACACAATGAAGAAGAAGACAAAAAGAGAAAAGAGGCCAAGACCTAGCTCGTTCCTATTTAAGAAGTAGTTTGTAAGCCATTTGGCAATATAGCTTTTTACATTTTTTTAACTTAGTTTTAATCAGCTTATTATATTTTCTTGTAATGCCTTTTAAAAATTAATGAAGTTCAAGTTTGTTCTCAAATCCGTTATCAAGTTTTTAAGGTTTCTTTAAGTATCAAAAGTCATTTCAATGAGCTCTTTTAAGCACTTAAAACTCAAGGGTTTCTGGATAAGCTTTCTCAAAAACTATCCAAGGCTTTTAAGTTTTTATTAGTAAGAAATCTGTCATTTTGAGCTTTTGGATGATAAGCAAGTGATGGAAGTGCTTATGGGTTTATAGAGTGCTTATTTATAAGCTGGGTAGGTCTTTAGAGCTTAATTAAGTATTTTAATCCCTGTTTAGAGCAAGGGATCAAGTAAGCTTCCTTTTTCAAATTTTTGTTAAGATTACTAGTATTCTTCAATTTTTTTAGCTTTTCACTGTAGCCAGCTTATTTTCTGCTTATTTAGGCTTTTTAATGCTTATTTATCCTTTTTATGCTTATTTGTGTTTGGTATTTGCTTACTTGTCTTTTGTTTGAATTTATTGTTAAAACTGCCTTAATTTGCCTTTGAACTGCTTATTTTACTAAGTGCTTACAAACTGCTTATTTTAGTGTGCCTTTTGCTTGTTTTTGCTTATTTTAACCCATTTGTTTGCTGTCCTTAAAAACCTTGGCTTAAAAACCCTTTTGTTAGTCTGAAAAGCCCACTTTTGAACTTTAAAGGGGTGTTTGGGTTAAGGCTCAATATGGGTCAAAATGGGTATGTTCTGTCTTTTGCCTTTTAAATCAATTTAGACTAGCTTCAATTAAGTCTTAAAGTCAGTGTTTATAAGTATAAATGTTAAATTTTAGGTTCATAGTATCTATGTTTTGAACCTGTGGTTTTCTAGTGTGATATATCAGCTTATATGCTTTAAATTTGATCAAATGCTTTTTGTTGTTATTTTCATGGTTGTTTTAAGTACTAAATGCAGTAGAGCATCTCTAGTTTAAGTGTTTATTATCCCTTTTGTTTTCTAAGTAAAACTGTCAAGTTCTTTAAGCAATTTTTCAGTTTTAAAAGTACCATTTTCATCTTCAAATTTAAGCTTCTTAAAATGTTTTTTTACTTGAATTTTTGAGCACAAGCTCATTTATGGTCATTTTCAATTTGTCTTTACTAGGTTTTTGGTTTTGAGCTTATTTTGAAGCTTATTCTTAAACTGTTCTTTTTGTCCCTTTAAAATCAAGTTTTCCCCTAGTACTAGGCAGTGGAATTCAAGCTACTTTTTCTAGCTTATTTATTGGATTCAGTTCAAGCTTTTGGCTTTTCTAGAAAGCCAATAAGCTCTTTTATAAGCCCTAGGAAGCTCAGGCCTTAGGAACCACTCTAGGCAGCTTAAAATTTAAGCCCAAAGTGAGCCCCCATGGCCTGTTTGGCCTGCACTTAGGCTTATAGCTTATTAAGGTTTTCTGGCTTATTTCCCTTATCTTTTTGCTTAATTTTTACTTATAATAGCTTATTAGGTTAGGTTAGCTTTTTCCTTGGCTTAGTTTTTCTTAGCATTGCTTATTTTGTCCCTTAAGTAGCTTATTAGCTTAGCCTTTAGTGTAGTTTGCCTTTCTTTTCTTTAGTGCTTATATGCTTATTTTTGCTTGTCAGTCTGTCTTATTGGCTTATATGTGTTCTCTAATGCTTATTTGATATTGCCTAATATCTATCTTTGCTTATTGGTCTTTTCAATTTGCTTATTAGTCATAGAAAAAGGCTAACAGTTAGCCATTTTTAGCTAGGAAAGCATTTTAGTTATTTTTGCAATCTGTCAGCTAAAGGGCTTATTAGAGGGCTTATTTGAGTGAAAAAAAGTGCTTTTATTAAAAATGCTTATTCATAAGTCCTTAAGACTTGTGTAAAAAAATTTTGAAAAAAAAGCTAAAAGGGGAGGGTGGAAGCCAAGGGTGAGCCTGAGCTCGAACCCACGACCTCTACACCCTCAACCCTCTTAACACACACTCCCTCACCAGCTGCCCTTGGGACTTTTTCAATTACACTTTGCAAAACTTTATTAATAAACACACTTAGTCCCTTTTAGCTTTAGCCATTTTTAGCTTATTGCTGGCTTATTCAATAAGCCAGCCATCCTCATTTTATTTTTCCTAGATCCAGTATAGTATAAGCTATTTTTCAGTATTTTTTGAGAATTTTTTATAAACGTTTGCTATTTTTAATCTTTTATTTTCTTTTAAACTATTTTTAATTCATAAAAATTAAATAAAAATCAAAAAAATATATTTTTCTTTTTTAGAAAATTTTATTTTATCAGTCTTCACTTAGGAAAAATAGAAAATCTTTCGTAGGGTCGTTTTTGCAAAATTTTACTTTTTAAAGAACGGGTCTCGACCCCGTTTTTGTTTTCTCAATTTTGAGCTCGTTTTAGCTCCGTTTTTAGTCTAGTTTTTTTTGTAGGGTTAATTTTTAAGAATTTAGGTTTTTGACCCCTTATTCGGGGCTCTTGCTCTCGTTTTTTTTGTTTTATTCCATAATTTTTAGGTTTTTCTTAATCGTATTTGCATATTAGTAGATAATTTAGCTTTCTAATCCTCTTAATCATTAATATCATTCAAATTCAAACTTTCCGACTGTACCGATTTTCAAGTCCAGCCTCGTTGGGGATAAACGACCCGGGAATATTCTATACTACTTCCGGTTTCATTGATTTTCTTGATAATTATCCTTACTATATATTTATAAGTATTATGTATTTATTTATATAAAAATGGATTGATTAAAGAGCTTAATCAAAGTACAGCCTAAATCTTGGAATGATATGCCGCCTCAAAATAAGCACTCATTGCACTAAAATAAACAAACCTGCGTTTTAATTGGATTAATCATGGTTAATATAGTTTTCTTATAATTGGCTAGACCGCTCTTCTATCTTTTGATTATTTGCTTGCGTGTGTTATTGTGTTTTAAATTGATTTAAGTCGCCACCAAACCTGTGTCAGTCTCTCAGACTGAAACCCCCTTATCCGTTAGAACTAGGTTTACCATAGGTTTAACATAGATTAGAATTAACATAGTTTAAATTGACTTAATGTAGTTAATCAAAATATTGATAGAACTAAAAGATTAACGTTCTCGCTCTTAGTGATCGACACCCTACTTACCAACGAAGCTACAGCTGATCGGGTATACTGCTCATTAGTGTTGTTTTAGGGATATTCGACAAAATATAAATGTAAAACCTGATAACAAATAAATATCTAAACTACAATGACACGTCAAGTTTTTGGCGTCGCTGCCGGGGAGTGAAGTTGTTTATTTTTTTACTTTATTTAATATTTTGGTTTTAACCCTAGATTAACTTAACCCCTAGAATTAGTGTAATTTAGATTAGTGTAAAATTCTATATATTTATTATTGTTTGCTTGTATTTGTTTGCTATATTGTTATCTATACATTGTTTTGGTCGATAACCTGATACAACGTATCTAACTTTCTTAACCAATACAACGTATTCATTCAGCATACTAATACGGCGTATTCAAATAAATTGAGTACGACATATGTATAATTGCTATAATCACTTAACACATACACAAAATATTTAGCAAGAAATGTTAGATAGAGAAAGACTTTGAGAGGAAGGTTTTAGTGAGAGAAAGATGAGAGAGAAACTACTTGTTAAACTTTATGAGAAATAAAACCAACCAACTACCTCTCTAAGGCATGAAGAGGTGTATATATACTTACAAGGGGCGGATGGGCCTTGGCTTAATGGACTTATCCATGGGCCTTAGTCTAACTACCTAAGTAAGTTTCCAAATATTAACTTGACGAGCTAACTACCGATATCTATGAAGTGACCGAGACTTTTCTAGGAATTTCGTATTCCTAACAATCTCCCCCTAAGGGAGGTCACTTCATGTTACAAAAACTTAAACCTAGCATACTATGCTGAGTCTTCATTCTTGTGCTCGCAGACTTGAATTTCTTTCTTTTCTTCTTCTTGTGAATATGTTGTAGTGACCTTGACTTTTAGGCTAGAGCACATTCCTTTGACTTTAACTTGTATGTGATCCTTGAGCTTCTTGAGATCATCATCCAATCATAATCTCTATTCGTCATCTTATGATCTTTTGCCATCTTGTGAACTTGTGACTTCTGGACCGACATGCTCATACCTTTCTTGATATGTTATCTTGAAAAGCTTTAATATTGCATCTTTCTTGAGGTTCTTTAACTATAACACTTCGTCACTTCGAGAAAGACGTTCGGTATCAGAGTGACGAAAACTTCTTTGAAATTCTTTGACTTTAATACTTCGTCACTTCAAGAAAGACGTACGGTATCAGAGTAGCGGAAGTCTTGAAACATGTACTTGAGCTTTCATGATGTCTTTATGTTTGTCGGTCGGGTATGAGCATGTGGCTATGAATCTTGTGAGTCAGCTGGAATCAGGTACCTTCACCTCCATCTTTAAGTATCCTGCATTAAAACAGTTAGCAATAAAGCGGGGGGACGAATATGGCTTTGTCATTCGCCCGTGTTTGGTTGGAGTAACCTTCAAATCCGTGAGGATCGACCTGTGATCAGGTAGATTCAATTTAAGAAGAATCTCCTTGACAGGATTTCTAGCTGAAGTATAGAATCTTTCTAACACATATGCATTAGATTCATCAAACTCAGCATGTTCTCATTACCGGAACGTCTCAAAGCAGACAACACGATAAGAGTGAACCAGTGAGTTACTATCTCACCGATTGAATAGAAAAATCGATTTGAAAAATCAATCGACGTGTCACTTGCTAAAGTGGTTTTGTGACACATCGAGAGTTTTAAGCAATTCAAAATTCATTAATCGTCGATCCATAACCTGGAACAAGTTTGATTCATATAGAATCGCACCGTTGTTGCTTTCCAGTTGTCACAAGTTTGATTCATAAGAATCGCACAAGTCACCTACCATGAGCTTGTTTGATGTTGGCTCAAGCAGGATTTCCATCTTCACTCAGGATTTCCATCTTCACTGTGAGTAATATCACTCGGATGTTCTGGCAAAATCACAAGGATAATACGTAGGACTCTTAATATATATCTTGTTATTCACATTGTGACTTAGCAAGCATTATTTTGACATGTGTCCTAATAAGATTTATGGATGATCTCTTTTAGCTCTAGACTCAATAGTGCACTTTGGTTTTAGTGATCGGAGGCTAGAGAAGACTGCCACCTTTTCAATATCAACTACTCGAAGTGTTAAAGTCGATAGAAATGCGTGTAATCTCCATGAGAAATGAAACAAGAGTCTGTTGAGAGACCTTGAGTAGCTAGGGAGGGTTGTGCATAGCGTTACTGGGTCCATGACTGTCTTCAATGTCAGACAACAACTTAGTGTTTCCAACAGTTTATGTATTGACCTGGTTTCTGCCTAAGTGTATGGAGGGCTTCTTTCTTTTCACCCTTTATCCTTACATTTCTTTTTCATTCTTCAACCCCTTCAATGCTTACTAAGACTTCATAACTAACACCTTGTTAGGTTTATTTCAGTGCTAGCTCCATCTCAGTCGGCATTATTCCCGATTCTCATTTTTTCTCCTTTTGTATCATACCCTAGGATTCTACATATCTTAGGTGGAATCACTAGGTAGATCCCTACGATTTTGGCTGGATCTTATGGGTTTGAATACCTATGCCTAACCACCTTATAACTCCATAAATTTAAGTACATGGTCAGTCTTTTGGGTATTCTATCACAATCAAAACCAAAAACATTAAAAAATTCTATCAAAGTGTTGTTAAATATCAAAAGATTTACACTTTAAAAGTTTTTCATCATCACACAAAAAAGCTCCCCCTTAACATGTGCACCGTAATTGTAGTACATGCTAAGTGTAGAGTGCATTTGAGTCCTCCATTTCTATTTGATCACATTTCAGTATAAATTAGATTTATTGTAATCCATAGTTTAATCTTTTCAACATTTTCTTCACCTTATCCAAAATGTTAATCCTTGATTTTTTAGATATCAATTGATTAAATGTTCGGGACAAAATGGTGAAACAATATTTTATCAGGAACATTTTTAATGATCCCCCTTAATATTATGAAGGAAATTATTGGTGTTTGAGTTATGTTAATTTGAAAAATAATAATTTTTGAATTTACTAAGGAACATTCTTTGAAAAATTCATACTCAAAATACACTATATATGCCTAAAATTTAAAGTCTACACTTACATTTATTTTATTCGAAAGATTATTTATGTATGAGGTTTTGACCTGAATAATGCAGAACAGCATATGTAGAATCATATGGTTCTTTGTAGCAGCCGTAGGTCTCCTTCTTACCTATTCTCCCCACCTAATGTACTTTTCTAGCCCTCATTAATCCACTCTTTCTTTCAAGAAGTTGTCAATCAGAACTTTCTCTGTCCAAGCACTCTTCGACATTGCTTCAACTTTCTTTCCAAGTTACAAAAGTCTTTGCTTCAAACTTCGAGTATGAAGCAGATTCAGATACATATGTAACTTGAACTTGTGTGGTTGGTGATGTCTGTGTTGATGTTGTCTTAGCTTCCCCCTATCAGCAATCCTTTCTTGGTACAGATTCACAACCTTTCTTGGAAGCCGCATTCAAGCAGTCTTGATGTATAAAGCCCAGATATTCGAAGTACACACTTAACCCTTTTCATTGAAATTTGATACCGACACCAAAGGCAATTAAGTCCCGGATGAGACGCAATTTTTCTTTAGGATAGTTATGATATAATGAAACACAAAGTTAACTAAGACCCGGATGTAGGACAATTTCTATTAAATCCCCTTGTGTACCTCTTTTATCATATATTTTCTGACTATTTTAAGAATAAGCTTAGAGATTGACGGTCGAGTAAAACATTAAATTGACATCAGACAGAGGCTTTTCTCACGTTTTAAAATATTAAAAAATAAGCTTAGTGATTAACCGTTTGAGGAAGCATTTATTGAATCAGTAACCAATCTTCTCACGCTTAGAATAAATCTTCTTACAACACTCCCCCTAGTATCTTAAATGATGCATACTTGAAATGAACAAGATATCTCCACCCCTATGTAGTTGAAATAGTGCACCCGAAAGTAACAAGTTAAACATTGATTTTCTTTGCGGTTATGACATTTGTCTTCTCGGAATGACCTAAAATGAGAATAGGGTGTGAATTCTATCACATGTACTCATTATCTTTCTTGTATATCTATTCCTTCCCCCTTGCTGGTTTCGATACCTCAGAATCAGCAAAACCTAGTACGCACATATACTTGAGATCGTGTTCGAAGAATTGATAAGCTTAACTTTATTCCGTGAGAATCAACTAAGTCTTAAATTGCAAATAAGTCCCTAAAGTTTGAAACAAATGACATCTAAAGCTCTTATAGTTAATATAAATTAACTCCCCTTGAAATTGTGATCTGTCATTATCAAAAACTTTATTTGGTTATCTCGTGACTTATTTTGAAAGACCGTTTTAAAAGATTATTGGATGACACATTCTCCCCCTTAAATAATGACCCGTTTTCTATTTAAAGAGTTGTTGTCATTGTTTGAGTGGTCGAATTGTCTTTAAAAATCTTTTTGAGAGTACTGAAAACACTAATTCATTATGAAGACAACTTTTTACCAATAAAAATAAGATTTTTCTTATTTTGACAAATAAATGCACTGACACGTACATTTATTTGCAAAAAGATAGCACGTGTTGTGTTGCAAAGTAAACACAAGCCTTTGCATGGTCATAAAGTAGACTATGCCCGAGAATAAATTCCCGTTAAGAGGTCAAGTTTCCTTTTTAACGGAATACTTGCCTTTAAGATGATGACCATGTTGCTATCTGAAATAATAGCAAGCCATTTGGCATGTTTTGAAAATATTTGGAACTTCTGCTCGAACTTCATTTACAGCATCGTATCATTATTGAATGACATTTCTAAGACCGTAAATGTTATCGATTTTCAGAAGACATGCCTTTATTAACTCTTTTTGAAATTTTCTCATTTTTTAATTTTTTCTTTGGTTTTATATTTTTGTATTTTGATTTTATAAAAGTTTTTTAAAAATGAAAAATCTTTTTGGTTTTTAATATATATGACATATTATACAGGATATTTGAATAGGTACCACCACTATTCATCAACTTCATCTACCAATTGTTTTAGAGTCTCCGGCGTAAAACTCCACATTCCCAGCTTGTTGATAAGAAATTCATTTCTTTCTCTGCCAAGGGCTTTAGTAAAGATGTCCGCCAGCTGATACTTCGTAATGACAAAGTAAAGTTCTACTACTCCATTCTTAACTTGCTCTTTTATGAAGTGGAATCTGATGTCAATATGTTTTGATCGAGAATGTTGAACATTGTTGCAGCATAAGGCAATAACGCTTTTGTTATCACGGTACATTGGAATTTTATTGAATCCAAGGCCATAGTCGGTAAGCTGTGATCTCATCCAAAGGACTTGAGCACAACAGCCTGACAAAGCAATATATTCAGCTTCCGTACTGGATATCGCAGCGCTTTTCTGCCTTTTTGATGACTAGCTAACAAGCCTATCTCCCAATAATTGCATACATCCAGATGTACTTCGTCTAGTATCTTGGAAACCCGCATGATCAGCGTCTGCATAAGCTTTTATAGCAATAGAAGAATCCTTTGGATACCAGAGTCCCCTATTAACGGATCCTCTTAGGTATTAAAAGATTCTTTTTACAGCATGTAAGTGCTTTTCGGTAGGCTTTGCCTGATACCGGGCACACATGCATACAACAAATGTAAGGTCTGGTCTACTGGCTGTAAGATACATAAGGGTGCCAATCATTCCACGATAGTGTGTAGGATCTACGGATTTCCTTTGTGTATCTTCATCCAGTTTGGATTTCTTCACCATGGGAGTATCCACAAGGTCACTAGATTTCATACTATATTTTTTCAATGATTCTAGAGCATATTTAGACTGGTTAATAAAGATGCCTCTGGGACTTTGTGAAATCTGTAGTCCTAGAAAAAAATGATATTTTGCCTATCATCGACAACTTAAACTTTGAACACATTATTTTTGAAAAATGGTCACATAGTTCAGGTGTAGTAGACGCAAAAATGATATCATCAACACAAATTTGTACCAGGAGAATATCTTTGCCTTGTCTTCTGATGAACAATGTAGGATCCACGGTTCCTTTAGAGAATTCCTGAGAGAGTAGAAACTTTGACAATAGATCGTACCACGCGCGAAGAGCTTGTTTCAACCCATAGAGGGCCTTCTTAAGCTTATACACATGATTTAGATTGTCTTGATCCACAAACACGTCCAGTTGGCTGACATAAACTTCTTTGCGTAGATTACCGTTCAAGAATGCCGTCTTAACATCCATTTAGTAGACAATTATATTCATGTGAGCAGCATAGGCGAGGAAAATTTGAATAGCGTCAAGTCTAGCCACTGGAGTAAAAGATTCCTCAAAATCAATTCCCACTTCTTGATGGTAACCATGAGCAACCAATCGAGCCTTGTTCTTTAGAATACCTCCTAATTCATCAAGTTTCACCTTGTAGATCCATTTTAAAGTAAAAACCATCACTTTATCTGGACAAGAAACAAGTTCCCAGACTTCAAGACGTTCAAATTCATTAAGTTCCTATTGCATTACTTCAATCCAACATGCTTGAGTTAATGCGTCTTTATAGTTATTTGGTTCAACTGATGTGAGAAAGGCATCATAGTAACAAAATAAGGTTGTTCGTGGAGTTGGAGTCTTGTGGAAACAGGTCTTTTGAGTTCATCGATGGTGTTGTCTAAAGGATGATCCTTGGTCCATTTGGTAACATGTTCTAAGTTAAGAGCAGCAGTGGGCACAACAGTAGGAATAACATCCGAAGACAAAGATGCTTCATAATCATTTTCTAGAATTGGAATACCAAAGAACAAATCGTTATTCATGTGTGCAACATCTAAGTCATGATTGTCTTCTTCAACATCGTTAGGAATGACAAGAGATTGAGTTTTAGGTGTTGTTTGAGAGTTACTTGGCGATGGTGCATATTGATCAACAGTTGTTGAGGAAGGTAAACCGGTTGATGCAACGAGAACTGGAGCAACTACTTCATCAATTAGAGTAATGAATTTAAGGGCTGGGCGATCAACACTTGATGGAGGGTTATGTAATTCACAAACAATGGTTGAAATAGTAAATCCCAATCATTTCTTGAAGGTGGTACAAACGGTGTTAAAGTTGGAGGGTTTGGCACGAGTCTTGAACTTATTATTACAGGAGTCATTTCATGAAGTGCAGATCCTGAACTGCTGTGTTCAGAAGCCATTAAATGAAGCTCAGGTTATGCACTGAATTGTACATAGGCCATAGTTCACCGATGATGTTCTCTAAAGGATGATCCTTGGTCCATTTGGTAACGTGTTCTGAGTTAGGAGCAGCAGTGTGCACAATAGTGGCAATAACGTCCAAAGAAGAAGATGCTTCAGAAACATTTTCTGGAATTGGAATGCCAAAGAATGGATCGTTATTCATGTGTGCAACATCTAAGTCATGATTCTCTTCTTCAACATCGTTAGAAATGACAGGAGATTGAGTTTCGGGTGTTGTTTGTAAGTTACTAGGTGATGGTGCATCTTGGTCAACAATTGTTAAGGAAGGTGAACCGGTTGATGCAGTGGGTTCTGGAGCTACTACTTCAACAATTGGAGCAATGACTTCAGGGGCTGGGCGATCAACACTTGATAGAGGGTTAAGTAATTCATCAAACAATGGTTGAAACAAAAGATCCCAATCAGTTCTTGAAGGTGGTACAAACGGTGTTGAAGGAGGAGGGTTTGGCACGAGTCCTGAACTGATTGTTGTAGGAGTCATTTCATGAAGTGCGGGTCCTGAACTGCTGTGTTCTGAAGCCATTGCAGTCAGCTCATCAAAATCTACATGAATTGTTTCAATGATTCATTTGGTACGTCGGTTGTAAACTCGAAATGCTTTCTTTGTGGGTGCATAGCCAATGAAAATACCAATATCAGCTTTTGGTTGTAACTTTCCTAAGTTCTCGCTATCATTTGTCGGATAACAAAGTGCACCAAATACATAGAAGAATGATAAGTCGAGAATTTTGTCATGTAAAAGCTCATATGGTGTTTTGCCATGACGAAGACGTATGATGGAACGGTTTTGGGTATAACATGCGGAAGCAACGGCTTCTGCCCATAAGAATAGCGGAGCTTTTGCATAAATCAACATTGTGCGGGCTGCTTTAATTAGCGTACGATTACGTTTTTCAAGACACCATTTTTCTGTGGAGAGTGAGCAACAAATGTTTCATAAGAGATGCCAACCTTCTCATAAAATTCACGCAAAGTTTGATTAACAAATTCAGTTCCATTATCTGTTCTAATTCATTAGACAGGTGTCTTAAGTCGCACTTGGATCATCTTGAGAAACTTGATTATGAAATCTGGAGCTTCATCTTTTGACCTTAAGCACTTAACCCATGTAAATCGAGAGTAATCATCGACAATGACGAGGATGTACTTCTTTCCATTAACACTTGTGACAGGCATTGGTCCACAAAGATCCATGTGCAGAAGATAGAGTTTTTATTGGTTGGTGTCATTAGATTTAGGTTTGTGGGGTTTCTTCTTGCTTTTGCCCATTGAACAAGCAGAACACATATGGTCCTTTTCAAATTTTATCTTAGGGAGACCTCGAACAAGACCGTGTCTAGCTAAATGGTTGATTGCACCAAAGTTTAGATGAGACAGATGTCGGTGCCATTGCCAGGACTTAGTCTTTGAGGCCTTTGACAAGAGACATATTAGGGAGGACGCCATCATATCTCCAAGAGACAGAGTATACAGTTTTTTGCCTCGAGATCCAGTCAATAGATCAACACCTTCTAAATTACGAATGAAGCAGGTGTGTTGACGAAAAGCAACTTCAAGGTTCGAATCACAAAATTACCCAACAGAGAATAAGTTGTGTCCAAGTCCTTCCATGTACTAAACCCTTGATATCGTAACATTCCCAATCTGATAATCACCATAACCCAATATCTTTTGACGTGATCATTTATGAATTTAACTGCAGCCAAAAACTTATTGACGAAATTGGTGAGCTGAGAGCGATCTCCGATCATATGCTTAGAGCAGCCGGAGTCCAAATACCAGAGAACAATTTGGATGACCTGCATTCATCAAGAGAGGAAGATGGAACATCGGAAACTATGGATCCCCAAGATTTACTGGGTTCCTTTTTGTTAGCAGATACAGATTTAAGAACCTTAGATTTGCTAACAGGAACATTAGTTTTAGATTTCCTAGGTTTCCTTGAGTAAACCAATGTTACAACAGGCTTAGGTGTTTCATTATCTAGAGCAGCTGGTTTCCTAAGGGGTACTTCAGTAGTTGTGGTAATCCTAGTAAAAGGGCACACATTTCCTACTATAGTAAAGATTCGACCAGTAGGTCTCCAGATGTATCCAATATTTGAAAACACCTTTCCTGTTGGTTTCTAAACTTTTCTCTTTGAACTTTTGTTAACAGATTTAGATTTTTTACGAGCATTCACATTATTGATAAAATCAAGAACACACAAATCATGATTATCAGAAAGCATGCAACCATTACACTTAACACATTTAAGTTCAGAATTCGCATTAAGCTTGGAATGCTGCATATGAGCAGTTCCTTTAGGTTGCACAACACAATCTTTATTTTTCAAACTAGATTTAACTTTCCTAGGGTGGGCTTCTAATTTATTCTTCTGAGTACTACTTGGTGTTTGCTGAATCTTATCTTTCTTTGTATTGCCTGAAGGTTGTGATCCGCTAGCACTAGTAGACGGTTTTACTCCTGTAAAAGACAACATAGGTTTGTTAGAAACTAGGTTTGATGTAGAGGTTATTTTTGTGATTGTGTTTCCTGAGGATGTGACGGGCTTAGTGAATCTAACGCTTTTGTCCTTGTTCTTTGGGGTCACAGCCACTAATTTTCCATCAGCATTGTTGATACTAGGGCAGGTTTTACTGATGTTTGTAAGCAACTCCTGAACTAGTTTAGCATACCTACAGGCATATTCTAGGGATTGATCTAGTAGATATTTTAATTTAACATGTTCAACTAGATCCCTAAGAACGGTAGCTTCTTCCTGAGTGTGCTTAATATAGGCAGAGTGAGCTATTTTTTTATTCAACAATTTAGGGGTTATTGGTTCCACATCAATCTTAAGCATTTCTGGATCACTAGGGTGTTTTGTAACGTCATTATCAACTAGATATTTTCCTTTAAGTTTCCTTAAATCATTCTTGAGAGTTGTGATTACCAAAACTTATTCCTGAAGACTAGCATTTAAATCAAAAATTTCCACAGACGTTAGATTGACTTGATTAATTAAATCATCACATTGTTCTTTTGATCGAATACGTGCTGGTTTAAATTAACGTCTTAACGTTGCTTATTAGGCGTCTATTTCCAAATGCTCAATTCTCAGCAATAAGCTTTTCACCTTATGATCCAATCAATATTTATGGTTTCAATTATATTCTAAGCACCTTTTTAATCTTATCTCATTTCTTATTCACTTAGAGATTTAATTCTCTCTTTCAACTTTTTTATGACTGTGTCCTTTTCTTGGGACTGAGCTTTCAATTCATTTAATTCAAACAATTGATCAAAACTTAGAGCACTTTGATTTGAAACAGAATTGTCCCTTTGAAAAATTTCCTGATTATGTTGAATATCAACTTCTAATGAGATGCAAAGTTTTTTAAGAGTGGTAAAACTTTTGAACAGTTTATCGTAAATCTCTTTTTCAACGAAATCCTTCTTATTAAGAAGCTCAGTCTCAAGTTTGAGACACTTTTCACATTCATGCACATTCACAGAAGCAATATTCACAGACGAATTTACAATTATGTTCACAATATCTTTGCTCAACACTTGTTCCAAGAGTCGTTTATTTTTGTTCAAAACTTGATTCATTTTAACTTCAAATGTTTTCGACTCTAAACGATGTTGTTCCACAGCCTGTTCCATTTGATGAAAGACATTTTGGACTTCAGATAAGTTCATCAACCAAATATTGATTGAATGTGTTAAATAAGTCCTTCAGAGCTTTTACAAATGGAATGCCACTGTAAGACCACTAAAACATGCTTTTGTATGTTCGAATCCCCTCGAACCCTTAGCGATAGCTGTGGGTATGTGGTTCTTTCTTTTGACAACATGTCAAAATCAGCGAGATGGTGTTTAAGTTTTCTTTTACTTGCTTCACCATGCTGACTTTAGGAAGTTCTTTTGGAACCTCAACTATGGTGGGTCTACTAGAAAGAATGGGTTCTAGAGAATTCACCGAATTTTGAGACAGAATTCATAGAGTTCTTAGACCAAATGTCTTGTTTAGTAGATAATTCAGTTTGTGGAACAAATCATTTTTCAAAATCTTGAGAAAGTTGATTAAGAATAGCATAATCGACTGGTGTAGTATTAACTTTCTTTTCTAACATTATAGGATCCTTTTGTTTTAAAAGCATTTTTGAACGACTCTCTTCAGCAAGCATTAAGGTCTCTTCAGAGTCAAGAATCACAATGGGATTAGTTTTCTCAATAATATCACCAACATATAGCTTTTGTTCCAACTGCTAAGCTTTCTTCAAATAGAAAGGATTTTGAAAACCTAGAGCTTGTTTAGTGATATGATCATAGAAGAACTGAGGTTTTGTCAACATGTGAACAATTTGTGCAGATTGATCTCTTTTAAAAACAATATTATCTAACTGTTTAATCCTCTTTTCTAAAGAAATCTCTCTATCTATATTCCTAGATTCTTCTTTCTTAAAATCATCCTTGAGAAGAGAAACTGTTTGCATTAAAGATTCCTTTTTTTTAAATGTTCAGAAATAGTTTGTTTAAGATGATCTATCTCTACAGAATGTGCACATGAATCTGAAACGTTGTCTTTGCTTGTTAAAGAAACATTTTGTCCTTGGTTCAACACTTTAACATGTTCCTTATATCTTTTAAGCTCAGTAGTTAAAGTATTATTTACACTTTGATTGTCCAGATTTATCTTGGTACAATTAGCAACTTGGGTATTCAGTTGTTCAATCACAGATAATATCAGTGCATCTTGTTGTGCAGAAGAGTTAGAATTCTGAACTGCTGGCTGTTGTGATTCAATCAGATACTGAGAATAAGGAATGATATTGCTATCACTGGTTATTTCAATCTCTGAATGGTTCACAACATTCGACTGCTCAGAAGACGGCATCGCCTGCACAGCTTGATTAATTATATTATTATTCACATTATCATGATTGTGTACCTCAGAAAGAGCATCTGATCCATAATGAGATAAATTTGCCATGAGAGCAACTTTGGCAGTGTTGAGTTCATCACAATCAGAGTCATATGCATCCAAATCATCAGCTTGATAAGCAGCATTGTGAGTAATGACTGTCTGTGTGGCTTGACCTTCTGGGATTCCTGGATCTGCCAAGAATGCTAGTTCCTCCTCATGTAGAATTTGACCACTTGCTTGAGCTTGTACCAGCAACACTTTGTCTTTAAACCATGTATCATCCCGTTTCCTCCTTGGTTTAGTGCATTGTTTGGACATGTGTCCTTCCCCTTTGCAGTTGTAACATGTAACAATCCTCTGTTTCCCCGAGTTATTCCCACTTGCTCCTGGAGTGAAAGTTCTTGTAGTACCCGCAGCATAAGAAATTTGTCTCCCCTGAACTGGTTGTATGGTTACTCTTCCATCATTAATGGTGGCTTGTTGCCTAGGGTTTGACGAATTCCTCAGCTGGTTATTGGTAGTGGGATAGCGGGAAGTGACAACAGCAGTCAAGAAAGACATCATGTGATTGATGGCCTCAATGGGATCATCACCTTTCTGGAACACTGGTACAATTAGACCCGAGTCAGGTTGGGAAAATTCAGATTGTTGGTTAACTGAGGGAGCATATTCCAATTGAGGGATGGATGATGATGGAGAATAAACGTTGTGGTGAATTAATTGTTGATATTTATTGGATGGATAAGTGATTGAAAGAGGTGTTGATGATTGATGAGTTAAGCATTGTTGAGACTGAGAAGGTGATCCATATTGTGGAGACGGATAAGGTGAAACAAATTGTTGATGTTGAGAGTTTTGGTAAGAGTGCTGATGAGATTGATAAGGATACTGTGTCATTTGGTGAGATGTAACTAAAGCAAGATGATTGGAGTTGCGTTCATGCATCAATCGAACTTCATTTCCATGCCGTTCATGTTGTTCCAAGTGAGCATGAATCTGATCAACATTAGTAGTATGCAAGTATTTAACCAACTTAACATCAATAACAAATTTGCTCCATTCAGCAGGAAGAGTATTCAGAAACTTGGTGTTGACTTGAAATTTCTCCAGTGGCATCTTGTAAATATTCATATCATTGAGTAGCAGAGTGAATCTCAAGTAGTACTCGTGTAATGACTCTCCTTTCTTGTATGTAAACTTATCAAATTCAACAGTTGGAAGGCGTTGTAGAATGATGTTTATTGCTTTGATGTCACAATCAGCTTGAATGGTTTCTGCGGGAGTTAATTCAATATATTCCTTAAGTCTGGTTTCACCATTGACTGTAACTGTTGGCCAAACAAGTGGACCTTTTTCGACCGAAGCAAGAATCATTCTACCATGAGGTCTATTCATCATGTAGAGTTCCATTCTATTTTTCCATGAATCATACAAATGTTTTTCAAGCATCGGTGGTTTATTGTCACCAACCAAGAGAAGTGATTTATTAGCAAGAGTCATCATTGAGATATTGGTATGCAAAGATTACTGATGGATCGAGCGGTGATAGAAAGTAATTGTTGTTCGCCTTAATTATATTAAGTCAAACAAGAATGTTATCGGTCTTATAAAGTTAAATTAGGTCTTGTAAAGTAATAGGCTAGTTGGGTTCAACGGGCTTGGATTGTAATCTAATATTGTCCATGTTTCGGGCTCAAAGCCCAAGATATGCCAAGCCCGGCCCAAGTAGAAAAGCCCATACGCCTACATGTTAGCTAGGGGTATTAAAGAAACCCTCTCCACACATAGAGAGGGTGTTGGTTGCATTTGTTCACTTGTAACTCACCATTTCTCTCTCCTAATCTAACATTCCAAGTTCTTTTCATCTCTTTTTTCTTCTTTCTTTTGTTTCCGGCTTATCTATGGCTTATTTAGGTTTGCTTATTTGTTGTGTGTGGGTTATATTGGGATAACATGTGGTATCACTCGCCAAAGGGTGTTTAGTGTTTGATTTTTGTGGTTTAGATAAGCAAATCGTGGCTTATTTTTCCTTAATAAGCCCACGGATCAAAAAGCTTGGAGCTTATTGGTTTGTAAAGCTTATTCTCTTTTTGTTCTACATGTTCTTCATCTTATTTAGTAGTCATTTGATATATTAGATAAGCTCTAAAGTCTTTTTTAAGCTTATTACCTTCGGCTTATTTTTCTTCTTTTTTTCTCGATGTGGTTTGTTGGATTTGATTTAGAAGATACACAAGAGTCATGTCCTTTCTCTTTTGTTTGATCTTCAAACTAGTTTCTTAGTTTTCTTAAATTTTTGTTGCTTATTTCGAGCTTATTTCAAGCTTATTTCGGGCTTATTTGTGGTTTCTCTTATCTTATTTGTGGTCCACACCGGTTGTGATTAAGGGACAAAGATCCACAATTTTTGCTTCACAAGACAAGGACAAGTTGTTTGTTTGTGTATGTGGTCCTTCACTCGAAAAGGACATCAAGCGAAATATGTTAAATTTCAAGCGAAATATACAGGTTTAAGTCGAAGCGAAACATGTTGAAAATGTTAAGCGAAATATGTTGCATGTTAAGCGGAATATGCACGTTTAGTTGTCAAGCAAAATAAGTTAGAAGACAAGCGAAATATGCATGATTAGTTTTCAAGCGAAATATGTTAAACAGATGAAGCGAAATATGTTGAATGTTTAAGCGAAATATGCAAGTTTAACTGCCAAGCGAAATATGCAGGTTAAATGTCAAGCAAAATATGTTTTGACTTTTCAAGCGAAATATGTTTAGATCTTTCAAGCGAAATATGTTTTGAATAGTCAAGCGAAATGTGCAATTTTTAAAGCGAAATATGTACTGATTTTTCAAGCGAAACAAGTATTGATTATTCAAGCGAAACATGTCAATTTTAGCTTAACCAAAATTTTCTTCATATCAATTCTACTTTCACGGTTTTTCTAGTGATTTTGTAAAATCCCGATAAGTAATCTTTTTTCTTCTCGGTTTTAATCATAGAGTTGTAAAATTCCGTGGAAGTTAATTGCATTCTCTCACACCACAATACAATCAACACTTCATAACACTTAAGATCCGATATCCATTCACAACTTCATCAAAATGTCAAATACCAATTTGCCAACTCAAACATCAAGTGTTCTTCAGAATGACACAGTTTCTTCGTGTTCAATTTCTAAAGTTCAAGAGAAGACACAACTTTCAAGAATTAAATGCATAAACAGTCTTCGAGCAATTCAGTTACAACTCAAGTTTCTCATAGAAACTTTACAGGATTTTGGTAACATACCTATCTTCAAGAGAACATTCTCTCAAGACTTGGATTTACTAGAAAATCATCTTACCAAAGAAATAATTTCTCAGACTGATTGCAAGACTACTTTGACAAAACTCAGAACAACGTTTGAAAATGCTTTCAGTTCAGAAATCAAAGCGCGTATGCAGAATTATACAAGATATGATGCTCAATCATTTTACGATGCAATGATCTTTAACATGGATTCCCTCGGGAAATACATGCTTGAGTTAATTCTTCATCAACAACGAACTCCACAATTGTTGAAACAAAAGAAGTTGATGCAAACACAAGAAGATCATTCAAATCTAATTCCAGCATTGAATGTTGATTCATTAAAAGTTGATTTAGTTGTCATACAAAACACTTGTTCTGAGAAAGATTACAGTAATTCAGAGACTGCATCCAGCAAATTAGTAAAGGAATGCAGCTTGAATTCTGAAACAAAAGATGTGCATGCAATCAAATACAAGATGTCAAAAGAAAAAGAAAGATGCATGGCATATTTTCGATCTCTTCATTCACACCTTCAAGTTCTTTCAAAAGATGACTCAAAAGGCACTCGTATCGAACATGGTTTCAAACGGAAATTCATGTCACTCTTTGGTCAAGATGTTGATACTTTCACAAGTACAATTCTCCTCAACATAAGCAACTTGATACTCGCATCAACTACATAAGCAACTTGACAAAGATGAATTTCAAGAAGTTGGATCCATGACAGCCTTTTGGGTGGTAAACAACCAGTTCTAGAAGTTCATCGATTCAAAGTTTACATTGGATTATAACAGTCAAATGACAGATACGTACTTTGTTGAATACACTGGA